>JAVYIG010002714.1:0-231501 GCA_035222895.1 Strongylocentrotus droebachiensis | reverse complement strand
GTACGTTTTCCGCCATGCATTACACGCATTGTCTATGGGGCAAATCGGGTTCACGCTTTTGACCCCTAGAACGATCTTGATTGCAATGACGAAACATGCAACTAATCCCATTGGTTTTTGCACGAAGTGCTTGCGAGCCTTTCTAGGTTCTTTCCCCCTATCCCAATTTCTTTCAAAACTTCGTAGGCATAGTCACTACCATCCCATCAAGGTCACTATTGAGGCCTTTCTTTCGCCCTACCTGTCCCCAATATTACAGAAGCTAAAGACTTCGTACAAATTGCTCTGGATAGTCCGAGAGAAGCTCTTTCGTTCGACACGTAGAAACACGGCGTCATTGCACGCCACATCGTTGTGACACGATTGCATTTCTAGTATTCTCCTGTTTTCCTTATCCTTATCGTCAGGAAAACGCATTCGTTTTGCACGTAGTGTTTGTCATTCCTAGTTAGGTGCTTTCCCTCATGTCCCTTCCTTTCAAATTTCATAGGCATAGTCTCTAACATCTCATCAAGGGTCACTACATTTTTCAATTTTCGAAATCACTAATGCATAACCGTATAGGCGCCATTTTGTCCGTTTCTGGTCCCATTTTAAGGCCTTTGTTTCTTCCTTCCCATTTCCACTATCGTAGATCCTGCAAACTTCTAACAAAATCCTCTAGATAATCTAAGAAATGTTCTTTCATATGCGACGTATAACCTGACCTTCAAAATGCCATCTTCGTACTCAAGATTCAAATCTGAAACCGACTCCGTCAAAAATCTCTCAGTTCTTGAAAAATTGACCCCTAAATAATCTAAAACTGTCATAACTTTCTCATATGAATTCCGTTTTGTATTTAAATCTCACAGTATCTTTATCTCATAATTGCACATAGCCATGCTAAATTTCACGTCGACCTTCGTCATTGCCTTGTTTTCGTTCACATTCTGCCCCCATTAATATTCTCCTGGTTTTCCTTATCCTTATCGTCAGGAAAACGCTTTCGTTTTGCACGTAGTGTTTGTCATTCCTAGTTAGGTGCTTTCCTCATGTCCCTTTCCTTTCAAATTTCATAGGCATAGTCTCTAACATCCTCATCAAGGTCACTACATTTTTTAATTTTCGAAATCACTAATGCATAACCGTCTAGGCGCCATTTTGTCCGTTTCTGGTCCATTTTAAGGCCTTTGTTTCTTCCTCCCATTTCCACTATCGTAGATCCTGCAACTTCTAACAAAATCCTCTAGATAATCTAAGAAATGTTCTTTCATATGCGACGTATAACCTGACCTTCAAAATGCCATCTTCGTACTCAAGATTCAAATCTGAAACCGACTCCGTCAAAAATCTCTCAAGTTCTTGAAAAATTGACCCCTAAATAATCTAAAACTGTCATAACTTTCTCATATGAATTCCGTTTTGTATTTAAATTTCACAGTATCTTTATCTCATAATTGCACATAGCCATGCTAAATTTCACGTCGACCTTCGTCATTGCCTTGTTTTCGTTCACATTCTGCCCCATTAATATTCTCCTGGTTTTCCTTATCCTTATCGTCAGGAAAACGCATTCGTTTTGCACGTAGTGTTTGTCATTCCTAGTTAGGTGCTTTCCTCATGTCCCTTTCCTTTCAAATTTCATAGGCGTAGTCTCTAACATCTCATCAAGGTCACTACATTTTTCAATTTTCGAAATCACTAATGCATAACCGTATAGGCGCCATTTTGTCCGTTTCTGGTCCATTTTAAGGCCTTTGTTTCTTCCTTCCCATTTCCACTATCGTAGATCCTGCAAACTTCTAACAAAATCCTCTAGATAATCTAAGAAATGTTCTTTCATATGCGACGTATAACCTGACCTTCAAAATGCCATCTTCGTACTCAAGATTCAAATCTGAAACCGACTCCGTCAAAAATCTCTCAAGTTCTTGAAAAATTGACCCCTAAATAATCTAAAACTGCCATAACTTTCTCATATGAATTCCGTTTTGTATTTAAATCTTACAGTATCTTTATCTCATAATTGCACATAGCCATGCTAAATTTCACGTCGACCTTCGTCATTGCCTTGTTTTCGTTCACATTCTGCCCCATTAATATTCTCCTGGTTTTCCTTATCCTTATCGTCAGGAAAACGCATTCGTTTTGCACGTAGTGTTTGTCATTCCTAGTTAGGTGCTTTTCTCATGTCCTTTTCCTTTCAACTTTCATAGGCATAGTCTCTAACATCTCATCAAGGTCATTACATTTTTCGATTTTTGAAATCACTAAAATGCATAACCGTCTAGGCGCCATTTTGTCCGTTTCTGGTCCATCTTAAGGCCTTTCTTTCTTCCTTCCCATTTCCACTATCGTAGATCCTGCAAACTTCTAACAAAATCCTCTAGATAATCTAAGAAATGTTCTTTCATCTGCGACATATAACCTGACCTTCAAAATGCCATCTTCGTACTTAAAATTCAAATCTGAAACCGACTCCGTCAAAAATCTCTCAAGTTCTTGAAAAATTGACCCCTAAATAATCTAAAACTGCCATAACTTTCTCATATGAATTCCGTTTTGTATTTAAATCTCACAGTATCTTTATCTCATAATTGCACATAGCCATGCTAAATTTCACGTCGACCTTCGTCATTGCCTTGTTTTCGTTCACATTCTGCCCCATTAATATTCTCCTGGTTTTCCTTATCCTTATCGTCAGGAAAACGCATTCGTTTTGCACGTAGTGTTTGTCATTCCTAGTTAGGTGCTTTCCTCATGTCCTTTTCCTTTCAAATTTCATAGGCATAGTCTCTAACATCTCATCAAGGTCATTACATTTTTCGATTTTTGAAATCACTAAAATGCATAACCGTCTAGGCGCCATTTTGTCCGTTTCTGGTCCATTTTAAGGCCTTTCTTTCTTCCTTCCCATTTCCACTATCGTAGATCCTGCAAACTTCTAACAAAATCCTCTAGATAATCTAAGAAATGTTCTTTCATCTGCGACGTATAACCTGACCTTCAAAATGCCATCTTCGTACTTAAAATTCAAATCTGAAACCGACTCCGTCAAAAATCTCTCAAGTTCTTGAAAAATTGACCCCTAAATAATCTAAAACTGCCATAACTTTCTCATATGAATTCCGTTTTGTATTTAAATCTCACAGTATCTTTATCTCATAATTGCACATAGCCATGCTAAATTTCACGCTCCAAAAGCTTTGCAAAACATAAATAGCGCCCTCTAAAGTTCTGGGAATTGGCTTTCTTTCTGTGGCCGTATCTCCATTATGGCTTGGAAAATCCGTACCCTTTTTTGGAATTAGATACTTGAAGATATGCCCTTTCCAGCCATATACAAAATTATATACCCTAACACTGACCGACTTTGAGAAAAATGCCCTCCAAATTCGCCATTTTCAAGAAAATTCCAAACTAACTTAAACTTGCTCTAAGATGGCGATCTTTATACCTACATCAATGAAACTTGGCTCACATATGTATCAATATACGTGACAACTGTCTGCCAAGTTTAATAAATTGTAATGCCTTCGTCGCAAAGTTATCGCCAACAATGATGAATTTACTATGCATTACGTAATAGCGCGTTTAATGCGTACAATACATTGCGCAGAGATAACAAAGGTGTCAAACTGACCGCAATGAAATGCCCTTCGAATGATACCAAGTATAGTATATGTTCACATAGAAAATTGTGAGTAAATCGCATTTGAACAAAGGTCACTACACGAATTCCGCCGAGTTTCCGCCCGAATCTAACAAGTATCGGCTATGACGTCATTTTTTCAGACTGCTTTTCGCCCCTTAAACGTCCTTTTTTTTTCTTGAAAATTTGCAATGACATGCCGAGTTTCAATACGCAGGGCACCTCGTGGCCGGATTTTTAAAACTGGTTAAGGGGGCCATTTAAGACGCCATTTTGTCCTATAAATCTATTTTACATCACGTGTTTCAATAGGATTATCATAGCAACAAAAAGAGTAGTTTACAATAACAACCATGAAATTTTCTTTCTAATGATACCAAATACGGCCCATAAAGAGACATAAAGAGAGAGAGAAAAAACAATTTAACTCCGGTCATAATACAGATCCTGTACGTTTTCCGCCCATGCATTACACACATTGTCTATGGGGCATATCGGGTTCATGCTTTTGGCCCCCAGAACGATCTTTATTGCAATGACGAACATGCACCAAATCCCATTGGTTTTTGCACGTAGTGCTTGCGAGCCCTGTCTAGGTTGCCCTATCCCAATTTCTTTCAAGCTTCGTAGACATAGCCACTACCATCCCATCAAGGTCACTGTTGATCGAGGCCTTTCCTTCGTCCTACCTATCTTCAATATCACAGAAGCTACAGACTTCGTACAAATTGCTCTGGATAGTCCGAGAGAAGCTCTTTCGTTTGACACGTAGAAACATGGCGTCATTGCACGCACATCGTTTTGAGACGATTGCATTTCTAGTTGCAATGACGACCTTCGTCATTGCCTTGTTTTCGTTCACATTCTGCCCCATTAATATTCTTATCGTCCAAAAATCCCATTCGTTTTGCACGTAGTGTTTGTAATTCCTAGTTAGGTGCTTTCCTCATGTCCTTTTCATTTCAAATTTCATAGGCATAGTCTCTAGCATCTCATCAAGGTCACCTACTTTTTTGATTTTCGAAATCACTCATGCATTACAGTCCAGGCGCCATTTTATCTGTTTCTGGCCCATTTTAAGGCCTTTGTTTCTTCCTTCCCATCTCCACTATCCTAGATCCTACAAATTTATAACAAATTCCTCTAGATAGTCTAAGAGATGTTCTTTCATCTGCGACGTATAACCTGCCCTTCAAAATGCCATCTTCGTACTCAAAATTCAAATCTGAAACCGACTCCGTCAAAAATCTCTCAAATTCTGGAAAAATGGACCCCTACAAATCTAAAACTGCCATTACTTTCTCATGTAAATTCCGTTTTGTATTTAAATCTCACAGTATCCTTATCTCATAATTGCACAAAGCCATGCCAAATTTCATGCTCCAATGGCTATGCAAAACATAAATATCGCCCTCTAAAGTTCTGGGAATGGGATTTCTTTCTGTGGCCGTATCTCCATTATGGCTTGGCAGACCCGTACCCTTTTTTGGATTTAGATACTTGAAGATATGCCCTTTCCAGCCATAAACAAAATTATATACCCTAACACTGACCGACTTTGCGAAAAAATGCCCTCCAAATTCGCCATTTTTAAGAAAATTGAGAAATAACTTCAAATTGCTCTAAATTAGCGATCTTTAAACCTACATCAATGAAACTTGGCAGACATATGTATCAATATACGTGACAACTGTCCGCTAAGTTTGGTAAAATTCAAATATGTCAGCGCAAAGTTATCGCCAAAAATGATGAATTTACTATTCATTACGTAATAGCACGTTTAATGCGTGCAATACATTGCGCGCAGATAACAATGGTGTCAAACTGACCACAATGAAGTGCCCTTTCGAATGATACCAAGTATAGTATATGTTCACATAGAAAATTGTGAGTGAATCGCATTTGAACAAAGGTCACTACACGAATTCCGCCGAGTTTCCGCCCGAATCTAACACTATCGGCTAAGACGTCATTTTTTCAGACTGCTTTTCGCCCCTTAAACGACCCTTTTTTCCCTTGAAAATTTGCAGTGACATGCCGAGTTTCAATACGCAGGTCACCTCGTGGCCGGATTTTTAAAATTGGTCAAAGGGGCCATTTAAGACACCATTTTGTCCTATAAATCTATTTTACATCACGTGTTTCGATAGGATTATCATAGGAAAAAAAAGAGTTGCTTACAATAACAACCATGACATTTTCTTTCTAATGATACCAAATACGGCCCATAAAGAGACATAAAGAGAGAGAGAAAAAAACAATTTAACTCCGGTCATAATACAGATCCTGTACGTTTTCCGCCCATGCATTACACGCATTGTCTATGGGCCATATCGGGTTCACGCTATTGGCCGAGAGAACGATCTTGATTGCAATGACGAACATGCACCAAATCCCATTGTTTTTTGCACGCAGTGCTTGCGAGCCCTTTCTAGGTTCTTTCCCCTATCCCAATTTCTTTCAAACTTCGTAGGCATAGTCACTACCATCCCATCAAGGTCACTGTTGAGGCCTTTCTTTCGCCCTACCTATCTCCAATATCACAGAAGCTACAGACTTCGTACAAATTGCTCTGGATAGTCCGAGAGAAGCACTTTCGTTTGGCACGTAGAAACACGGCGTCATTGCACGCACATCGTTGTGACACGATTGCATTTCTAGTTGCAATCATTGCCTTGTTTTCGTTCACGTTATTCATATTCTTGGTTCTTCTTATCGTCCGAAAATCCCATTCGTTTTGCACGTAGTGCTTGTTATCACTCATTATGCCCTTTCCTCATGTCCGTTTCCTTTCAAATTTCATAGGCATAGTCTCTAACATCTCATTAAGGTCACTACATTCTTCGATTCTCGAAATCACTCATGCATAACCGTCCAGGCGCCATTTTGTCCGTTTCTGGTCCATTTTAGGGCCTTTCTATCTTCCTTCCTATCTCCACTATCCTAGATCCTACAAACTTCTAACAAATTCCTCTAGATAGTCTAAGAGATGTTCTTTTATCTGCGACGTATCACTTGACCTTGAAAATGCAATTTTCATACTCAAAATTCACATCAGAAACCGTCTCCGTCAAAAAATTCTCAAATTCTTGAAAAATGGATCCCTAAATAATCTAAAACTGCCATAACTTTCTCATATAAATTCCGTTTTGTATCTAAATCACACAGTATCTTTATCTCATAATTGCACATTACCATGCCTAATTTCACGCTCCAATGGCTATGCAAAACATAAATAGCGCCCTCTAAAGTTCTGGGAATTGGTTTTCTTTTTGTGGCCGTATCTCCATTATGGCTTGGCAGACCCGTAACCTTTTTTGGATTTAGGTACTTGAAGATATGCCCTTTCCAGCCATATACAAAATTATATACCCTAACACTGACCGACTTTGCGAAAAAATGCCCTCCAAATTCGCCATTTTTAAGAAAATTGAGAAATAACTTCAAATTGCTCTAAATTAGCGATCTTTAAACCTACATCAATGAAACTTGGCAGACATATGTATCAATATACGTGACAACTGTCCGCTAAGTTTGGTAAAATTCAAATATGTCAGCGCAAAGTTATCGCCAAAAATGATGAATTTACTATTCATTACGTAATAGCACGTTTAATGCGTGCAATACATTGCGCGCAGATAACAATGGTGTCAAACTGACCACAATGAAGTGCCCTTTCGAATGATACCAAGTATAGTATATGTTCACATAGAAAATTGTGAGTGAATCGCATTTGAACAAAGGTCACTACACGAATTCCGCCGAGTTTCCGCCCGAATCTAACACTATCGGCTAAGACGTCATTTTTTCAGACTGCTTTTCGCCCCTTAAACGACCCTTTTTTCCCTTGAAAATTTGCAGTGACATGCCGAGTTTCAATACGCAGGTCACCTCGTGGCCGGATTTTTAAAATTGGTCAAAGGGGCCATTTAAGACACCATTTTGTCCTATAAATCTATTTTACATCACGTGTTTCGATAGGATTATCATAGGAAAAAAAAGAGTTGCTTACAATAACAACCATGACATTTTCTTTCTAATGATACCAAATACGGCCCATAAAGAGACATAAAGAGAGAGAGAAAAAAACAATTTAACTCCGGTCATAATACAGATCCTGTACGTTTTCCGCCCATGCATTACACGCATTGTCTATGGGCCATATCGGGTTCACGCTATTGGCCGAGAGAACGATCTTGATTGCAATGACGAACATGCACCAAATCCCATTGTTTTTTGCACGCAGTGCTTGCGAGCCCTTTCTAGGTTCTTTCCCCTATCCCAATTTCTTTCAAACTTCGTAGGCATAGTCACTACCATCCCATCAAGGTCACTGTTGAGGCCTTTCTTTCGCCCTACCTATCTCCAATATCACAGAAGCTACAGACTTCGTACAAATTGCTCTGGATAGTCCGAGAGAAGCACTTTCGTTTGGCACGTAGAAACACGGCGTCATTGCACGCACATCGTTGTGACACGATTGCATTTCTAGTTGCAATCATTGCCTTGTTTTCGTTCACGTTATTCATATTCTTGGTTCTTCTTATCGTCCGAAAATCCCATTCGTTTTGCACGTAGTGCTTGTTATCACTCATTATGCCCTTTCCTCATGTCCGTTTCCTTTCAAATTTCATAGGCATAGTCTCTAACATCTCATTAAGGTCACTACATTCTTCGATTCTCGAAATCACTCATGCATAACCGTCCAGGCGCCATTTTGTCCGTTTCTGGTCCATTTTAGGGCCTTTCTATCTTCCTTCCTATCTCCACTATCCTAGATCCTACAAACTTCTAACAAATTCCTCTAGATAGTCTAAGAGATGTTCTTTTATCTGCGACGTATCACTTGACCTTGAAAATGCAATTTTCATACTCAAAATTCACATCAGAAACCGTCTCCGTCAAAAAATTCTCAAATTCTTGAAAAATGGATCCCTAAATAATCTAAAACTGCCATAACTTTCTCATATAAATTCCGTTTTGTATCTAAATCACACAGTATCTTTATCTCATAATTGCACATTACCATGCCTAATTTCACGCTCCAATGGCTATGCAAAACATAAATAGCGCCCTCTAAAGTTCTGGGAATTGGTTTTCTTTTTGTGGCCGTATCTCCATTATGGCTTGGCAGACCCGTAACCTTTTTTGGATTTAGGTACTTGAAGATATGCCCTTTCCAGCCATATACAAAATTATATACCCTATCGCTGACCAAATTTGAGAAAATTGCCCTCCAAATTCGCCATTTTCAAGAAAATTGTGAAATAACTTCAACTTGCTCTAAAATTACGATCCTTAGACCTACGTCAATGAAACTTGGCAGACACATGTATTCATATACGTGACAACTGTCCGCAAAGTTTGGTAAATTTCGATTATGTCAGCGCAAAGTTATCGCCAAAAATGATGTATTTTCTATGCATTACGTGATAACGCCTTTAATGCGTGCAATACATTGCGCGCAGATGACAATGGTGTCAAACTGACCGCAATGAAGTGGCCTTTCGAATGATACCAAGTATGGTATATGTTCACACAGAAAATTGTGAGTAAATCGCATTTGAACAAAGGTCACTACACGAATTCCGCCGAGTTTCCGCCCGAATCTAACACGTATCGGCTATGAAGTCATTTTTTTCAGACTGCTTTTCGCCCCTTAAATGTCCTTTTTTTTCCTTGAAAATTTGCAGTTGCATGCCAAGTTCCAATACGCAGGGCACCTCATGGCCGGATTTTTGAAATTGGTCAAGGGGGCCATTCAAGACGCCATTTTGTTCTATAAATCTATTTTACATCACGTGTTTCGATAGGATTATCATAGAAAAAAAGAGAGTAGTTTACAATAACAAACATGAAATTCTCTTTCTAATGATACCAAATACGGCCCATAAAGAGACATAAAGAGAGAGAGAAAAAACAATTTAACTCCGGTCATAATACAGATCCTGTACGTTTTCCGCATTGTCTATGGGGCATATCGGGTTCATGCTTTTGGCCCCCAGAACGATCTTCATTGCAATGACGAACATGCACCAAATCCCATTGGTTTTTGCACGTAGTGCTTGCGAGCCCTTTCTAGGTTTCATCCCCTATCCCAATTTCTTTCAAGCTTCGTAGGCATAGCCACTACCATCCCATCAAGGTCACTGTTCAGGCCTTTCTTTCGCCCTACCTATCTCCAATATCACAGAAGCTACAGACTTCGTACAAATTGCCCTGGATAGTGCGAGAGAAGCTCTTTCGTTTGACACGTAGAAACATGGCGTCATTGCACGCACATCGTTTTGTAATCCCTAGTTATGCCTTTTCCTCATGTCCGTTTCCTTTCAAATTTTTATAGGCATAGTCTCTAGTAACTAATTAAGGTCAGTACATTCTTCGATTTCCAAAATCACTCATGCATAACCATACAGGCGCCATTTTGTCCGTTTCTGGTCAGTTTTATTGCCTTTCTTTCTTCCTTCCTATCTCCACTATCATATATCCTACAGAGTTCTAACAAATTCCTCTAAATAGTCCAAAATATGGTCTTTTATATGCGATGTATAACTTGACCTGCTCTGCAAACTCAAATCCAAAACCGACTCCGTGAACAGTCTCTAAAAAAATTGAAAAATGGACCCCTCAAAATATAAATTGCCATATCTTTCTCATACCATTTTCGTTTCGTCTTAATTTCTTGCAGTATTTTTATATTATAATTGCACAAATCCATGCTGAATTAAGCGCTACAATAAATATGCAAAAAAATAAATAGCGCCCTCTAATGATCTTGGAATTGGCTTTCTTTCTGTGGCCGTATCTCCATCGTTTCTGGCCAAACCCGTACCCTTTTTTGGATTTAGATACTTGAAAATATGGCCTTTCCAGCCAAATACAAAATTATAAACCCAAACTGTGACGCGCCTGCGTGCGCTTGGAACCAAGCCAATTGTTCTTTTAAAAGAAAAGAAAATTTTGTAGCGGTAGTATCCAGTATTGCTGTGCAATAGGTACATGTCTATAAAGAGGGCTTTCATTTTTCTTTGAAATCCCATCTTCTTGTTGTTATTGTTAATCGATAAACAGGTGTACGTTTGTGTGAGACTATTCACTAAGCATACAAGGATGAGCTTAGCCAAAGTATTCAGTTATTGTTACTATGTAGAATTGTAGATGAATCCAATAACTATGTTTATTGTTTGAGTTATAGAGTTTAACTTACAGAGCATGTTTTGTGATTATATGCATGTTGTTGCTAGAAAGTTCTTCCATAACTTTCTGTTTTAAGGAGGGAGGTGTGACGCGCCTGCGTGCGCTTGGGACCAAGACTAGTGAATAAAGTGTTCGTTATCGGAGACATCTTGACACATAGACATTTGCCTCCTGACTGTTATGTTTTGGGAGTTATTGTGGCGGTTTTGGGATATGTAATGCTTGTCTTTGATGGCGAATCAGATTGTCGTGGTTTTGTGTTGCTTATGATACGTTACACTACCTCTGACCAAATTTGAGAAAATTGCCCTCCAAATTCGCCATTTCCAAGAAAATTGCGAAATAATTTCAACTTGCTCTAATATGACGATCCTTATACCTACG
This sequence comes from Strongylocentrotus droebachiensis, assembly GCA_035222895.1. Classification (NCBI taxonomy): domain Eukaryota; kingdom Metazoa; phylum Echinodermata; class Echinoidea; order Camarodonta; family Strongylocentrotidae; genus Strongylocentrotus; species Strongylocentrotus droebachiensis. The sequence continues at coordinate 220,286 of JAVYIG010002714.1, read as the reverse complement.
TCAATGAAACTTGACATACACATGTATCAAAGCACGTGACAACTTCTTGCTAATTTTGGTAAAATTTTATGACGTCAGCGAAAAATTATTGCCCCAAAAAGTGAATTTGTTATGTATTACGAAACAGCCCGTTAAATGCGTGCAATACATTGCACGTAGATGCCAATGGTGTCAAACTGGGCGCAATGAAGTGTTCTTCCAAATGATACAAAATACGTTAAATGTTATCTCAGAAATATTTGTGTAAATTGCGTTTGAACAAGGGTCACTATACAAATTCTGCTGAGTTTCCGCCATGTTATAACACGTATCGGCTATGACGTCATTTGTCAGACTGCTTTTCGCCCCCTTCCCGTCCTTTTTGTTCCTTAAAATTTTGCAATAATATTCTGAGTTGCAATACGCAGTTCACCTTAAAGCCAGATTTTTTAAAATCGTCAAGGGGGCAAATTAAGATGCCGTTTTATACTCTGCGTGATTGTCTTAGTATATGGGCGGCTGTTTGTGCAACAGCACGCGTCACCACATGTTCATCATCTGCCAAATCCCATTGGTTTTGCACGCATTGCTTGCGAGCCCTTTCTAGGTCCCTTTCTCTATTCCAATTCCCTGCAAACTCCGTAGGCATAGTCTTAAACATCAATTTTTCCGGAATCCCTCATGCGTCACCGTCCAGGCGTAATTTTTACCGTTTCGGGCCGTTTTGGTGGCCTTTCTTTCGCCCTACCTATCTCCACATATATCACAGAAGCAACATAGCCTACTTCTTACAAATTGCTCTGGATAGTCCGAGATAAGCTCTATCGTTTGAACCGTAGAAACACGTGCGTCATTGCACGCACATCGTTGTAACACGATTGTATGTCTAGTTTCTTGTATAAATGTAATGCTTCCTGGGAGAAATTTCAATTATTTAAACATATTGGTGGCTTACACCCAGTAAATAAGATCGATTGATTGATCTGTAATTGAAAAACAAGTCAGAAAAAAATCTCAACCTGATTCTACTGCTTGCCGTGCAGCGACTCTACCACCAGGCAATCACTGGTCCATGGCACAGTCAAGATGAACTAGAAACAAATACCCAAGCTCTCCTGATTCATTCTGACTCATTAATATTCATTAGTCCGCCATATGACAATAACTTTTATATATGCAATGCTTACTGGAATCCTGGGAGAAATTTCAATTATTTAAACATATTTGTGGCTTACACCCAGTAAATAAGATCGATTGATCGATCTGTAATTGAAAAACAAGTCAGAAAAAATCTTGGAACCAGCGGGACTGTGCCATGGACCAGTGATGGCCTGGTGGTAGAGTCGCTGCCCGGCAAGCAGTAGATGCAGGTTCAAGTCCCGCTAGTTCCAACATTTGTTCTGACTTGTTTTTCAATTACAGATCGATCAATCGATCTATTTTACTGGTTGTAAGCTACGAATATGTTTGAATAAATAATTATTTTGTTTAACAAAACTTATGTTTAAAGGATGTTTATAAATATTACACCGCGAAAGGCAGAGTAGTAAGCAGATCATGAAAACTTACGAAACATTTTATCCTTTGATATTATTATTCTTATAAATTCATGATAATTACGATAACATAATTTAGAAGCTTTCGAATAAGTTCCTACCAAATTACAAATTGTTAATGCAATGCTTCAGTGCTTTTATAGCCAATAGCTACAGCTATAGTGATTTCATAAGCTTATATTTTTTAAATCAAAACCAGTCCCAACATTTCATGAAAAGGTCATCATGTTATATTTAGGTGATCTGTCGTATACGAGAGATCACCAGATTTCGTCAAAATTCACCTTTTAATTTCGTCAGAATTTTCTTTCTTTATTCCTTTTTTTATATTATAATTTGTGTTTTTATTGAAAAATCAAAAGAAATCACAATATTTACAAATAGTTTACATAATTAGAAACAAATTCACTAAACAGAATAAAACAATAACAACAAAATGTAGAAAATGGTAGAAAATGAAAACCAAAACAAAACAAAAACAGAGAATTGAAAATAAATATTGTTGAAGAACGAGGTCCCAGAGACAAAAAGTGATGCTTTATTAGGTGGTCTGTCATCGACAAACTAGCTATTAATTTCGTCCGAATTTCCTTTCTTTTTTCTTTATTCTCCACTTTTCTGTGCAGACGATTAATCAAAATCGGTTCAGCAAATTTCTTTCAATTTTGGCATAGTCATAGGTCATTATCATAATACGTGACAGCATCCTTTTCAAGGACATCAGGTCTTCATCCTTCTCTCTCACCCTCTTCCTTTCCCGCCTCTGGTTCTTGTTCTAACCCCTATTATGTCTTTTATTGTTCCTTAATTTTCTGTAGCTCTTTCCCTTTGCCATTTGTATTCTTATTTCACCCCTACCATGTTTCCTTACTTTCCTCTCTCCTTCCAAGTGCATGCATTCTGATACATCTTGTTTCCCTCTGTCCAGCTCATGTGGGAATTATGTAGTCTGGCAACGACAGATCAACTATTGATTTCGTCAGAATTTTCTTTCTTTATTAGGTGGTCTGTCAACGACAGATCACATTTTAATTTCGTCAGAATTGTCTTTCTTTATTTTTATTTTTTTATTTCTCCACTTTTTCGTGCAAGCGATTACTCAAGATCGGTTCAGTCGATTTCATTGTCATAAAACATGACAGAAACATTTCCAACGTTATCAAGTACTTGTGAAGTCATCCAAGCGCCATTTTGAGAATAATAACATAATAACAATATTTATGAAGCGCAACATATCCATCTCTAGAGATGCTCAAGGCGCATACAAATAGTTTAAATTAATATTCAACATACTAAGGATTAAAGAAATATTAAATGTTATAAACTTACATTACATCACATAACTTCATGGTGCCATGGTACATACAATGTTACATAGTGTGATTATTCGCTTTGCATGTATTGTATAAAAAGAGCATTGAAAGTTAACAATATGCATTGAGCATCAGTTGAGTCTTAAGCCCAGTCTTGAAAGTAGAGCGAGTGTTGGCCGTCTGAATAGAGAAAGGTTACTTATTCCACAAAGAAGGAGCTGCTGATGCAAATGCTCTTTCCACCAATTTCTTTTGGTACGTATTTCTTTATAAAGCCTAATATTATGTGATAACGGTAAACCAGAACGACCTGCGGAGTGGGATGATAGAAGGGGTGAAATATTTTATGGAGCCAGATCATTTAGTGCAGGATAGTTTAAAATTAGAATTTTATAGATCGCACGCTGTTGAACAGGGAGCCAGTGCAGAGATTTCAAGATAGGAGTGATATTTGATGATCTTCTAGAGTTAGTTACAAGACGAGCATCAGCATTCTAAACTTGTTGCAATCGGTTAATTTGGTTGGCGGGTAGTCGAAAGAGTAATGAATTGCAATTATCAAGGTGCGAAGTAACAAAAGCATTTACTAACTGTTGTACGGATTGAGGTGAGAGATATTGCCTAATTGCCCGGATATTACGTACATGTAGATTACAATTTGCCAGTCTAACACAATTTGAAACATGGGTTTCAAGTGACATGGCAGAATCAAATATTACACCAAGATCAACTTATGATCCTATCTTCATATCGGAAATTCATTTGAAGGACACAATCCTCTGTGGGTAAGCCATTGCGAATGACATGCATTGTCATGCAATGACATGCATTGAACGTTTTTTATATTAATAGATTAAAAATGGGTATACTTATGCATCTTTACTTTTTAGATGCATTACCGGAATACTTGAAGAATATGTTTTCTTTAAATGTCCATGTCCACAATTATAATACTAGACACAACCAGTTATTCCATCAATCAAAGGTCACATCTCACTCTCTTTTTAAGTCTTTTCGGTTCGTTGGTCCCATTATATGGAATGCATTATCCCCCTTAATACGTAATACTCAATTTGGAAGTTCTTTTAAAAATAAGTACAAGCGCTATTTACTGTCTCAGTATGTTTAAGTTAAATGTAATTTAGTATGAAACCGTCAGCTACCTGAAATTTATATAATGTTGTTCATTCTTTGTAATGGGTGTATCAACTTGTCAAGCCCAATAGCTTTAACTGATACACCCTATTTCATTTTCCAACTATTTGTATTTAAATGTTATTACTTTGTTTCACATATTTCAGTTCATTTTATATGTACATTGTAAATTTGTATAACCTTTTTTGTTTTTTGTTTTTTACTGAATTTGAAATAAAATGTATCAATCAATCAATCCAAAAACAAGGTGGGGCTACCTATATAAAGATGAAGATATAGAAATGAAAGATTGGTCCCTTATCAAAGGAATCGTAGCGATTTACAGAACTTACGCAATTACTGTATAGACAACTTGATTTGAATTTGTATAATATATCATCTAGATAATGATACAAGTAATCAGGATCTGTGTGACGCTGATTGGACACATAACGGTAATGCATGCTACCAACTAGTTGAATCTACCGTCGACTATACTACAGCCCTTGATGCGTGCAGAGATCTCAATGACTACAGTGATCTGGCGAGCGTAGCTGATCAAGACGATAGCAACTTTCTTTTCGTATTATCGAGGTAAGCCCCTATCCCCGACCCCCCTCCTGGAATACAGGAGCCACATCATGTAATATTCTATTGACAGCAACCCTCACCCCCACGCACAGGCACACCTTTAGCCACGTACCCTCCCATGCCACCTTTCACCCACAAGCATGCGCAGAGCGTGGTATGTGGACGAGTATGCTCAGGGGCTCAAAGGCCATCACAGTTTTATCACACAGACCGGAGCCGATGTTAGGGCACCAAATTGCACTTTGCTTTAAATTTGACATAACGTCAAATTCATTGTTCAAGAACAAAATTCATTTTTAGATTCATGATATGAAGCCATGTAAATTTGGTAAAACTTCTGTTTTCAAATACAACGCGCTACAAATCTATGCTACCACACGTTTTGATCAGTACTGTATCATGATTCCTATTAAGGGTATTACTTTGAAAAGATTGTTTAACTTTGTTTCAATTTTTATTTATCAAATACACAGACGCACCTTTAGTACGAATTATTACTGGATTGGGTTCAATGACCTCGATGAAGAGGGAACTTGGGCCTGGACTGATGGCTCAGTTACATCCTATACCAACTGGTATTCTGGAGAACCATGTAAGTAAATAACAACGAATTCATTTTGCAGAATAAGTAAAGGCGCTTGGCATGTTAGGAGTGGATGCCCCTCCGAAATATAAGCATAATTTATTCAAGCTTAACTTCTTTCCATTCATAATAATACATTATTGATCACTGAACACAATTCTGAAGGTACCATCTTGGCGCTCCTACACAATTTCTCCGCACTGTGATTCGTCAAAGATATAGAATAAGGGCTTGGGTTTAGGTTACACTAGAATTTTAGTTTACATTTTATTGTAAGGGTTATTTGTATGTTGGGTCGAGTGTTTAATTTTGTTGCAGGGTTCGATTAGGGTAGGATATTGATCGCGGAGCAATTATTACTGGAGCATGTTTCGCAACAAAGACAGTTCTTAAATCAAATATGAAATAAAGCTTATAAGCTAAGCTCCTCATTTCTGATATTGTTATCTCTTTATTTAGCTGGTGGATCTGATCATTGTGGTGTATTACGATGGAGTTCAGACGGTAGATGGAACGGTGCAGGCTGCTCGTCAACATACGGATACATCTGTAAATACCCGCTAAACACCAGTAAGTCGCACTCCATAATCAGATCCAGAATGTTTATAATAAATATATGGTCTCTATTACTCAGGTTTCGAATATAATTCAATGTTATACATAGAAATTGCTTTAGTAAATTTTCCACCTTGTAAAACAAGGTCTCTTAGCTCTAGACTAGCTCTATTGCTTAAGGCCCTTTTACACTTTCACGGATCGCATCACGGATCATCCCGGATCTTAATCCGGGGTGTTCCGGCGTGCGACACCACGATTTCTTCTCGATGCCGGTGTGAATACGTTCCGAACTGGGTGTATACACGGGCAAGTACGGTGTCTCCACGGACAGACAAGGTAGCAACGCGGACCACGCCGGAAACGCATACGGAGCTAACACGGATTTCAAGAAAGAGCACGGAGGCTACTGGGTACTTTAACGGTCCTTACACGGAGGTGTACGTTGTCTATTGGGATATCTCCGGAATGTTGACGGGTGACTTGAGCTTGCAGGCGCTCATTTGATATACGGAATTTCAAACCCGGATGAAACCGGTGTTAATACGGACCTCCCGGTGTCTACACGGACTGTCCCGGATGTATTCCGGGGCTACACGGAGGTACACGGTGCCTACAGGGAAGAAGACGGATTGTTTCATCCGTGAACTCCGGGATGAAAAATTAAGCAAGCTTAATTTTTCCCTTTAAGGCCCCTTTACACTTTCACGGATCGCATCATGGATCATCCCGGTTCGTCGCTCCGGGATCATCCGTGTTATCTCCGGCATTACCGTGTATACACCGGGGAGGCATCCGGCGTGATCCTTGGCGTACCGGCATATCCGGGGAAAAAATTAAGCTTGCTTAATTTTTCATCCCGGAGTTCACGGATGAAACAATCCGACCTTTTCCCTGTAGGCACCGTGTACCTCCGTGTAGCCGCCGAATACATCCGGGACAGTCCGTGTAGACACCGGGAGGTCCGTATTAACACCGGTTTCATCCGGGTTTGAAATTCCGTATATCAAATGAGCGCCTACAAGCTCAAGTCACCCGTCAACATTCCGGAGATATCCCAATAGACAACGTACACCTCCGTGTAAGGATCGTAAAAGTACCCAGTAGCCTCCGTGCTCTTCCTTGAAATCCGTGTTAGCTCCGTATGCGTTTCCGGCGTGGTCCGCGTTGCTACCTTGTCTGTCCGTGGAGACATCGTACTTGCCCGTGTATACACCCAGTTCGGAACGTATCCACACCGGCATCGAGAAGAAATCGTGGTGTCGCACGCCGGAACACCCCGGATTAAGATCCGGGATGATCCGTGATGCGATCCGTGAAAGTGTAAAAGGGCCTTTAGTGTATCCTATATGCTAAATTATAATGATATAATGCTAAATATATTACTCATTGCGGATGTAGTATCGAAAATAATATCGCTAGTGATATTCGTTTGTCTCGCAATGTGGTCAATAAGGAATCTAAAAGATCACGACGTTTCGTATGCTACTGCGATACTTCGTCAGGTGATAAAAACTATTGTAAGCAATAGATCGTCGGAACCCAGGGATCAGAAGGTATACAAGACTTTTACAGTCTTGCCGTACATTGATGGGGTCTCCCAACAACTCAAGCGCCGCCTAGAGAGCCATGGCATTCGAACGGTTTTCAGATCAGATACCACCCTACGTCAACAACTTACACGCCCCAAGGATCCAATTCCTCCACATAGACGGGACGGCATTGTGTACAACATCCCTTGTAAAGGATGTGATAGATCCTACATCGGTGAAACTGCCCGTCCGATAAAAGAAAGAATCACTGAGCATAAGAGGGACGTCAGACTCCGTCGAACTGACAACTCAGCCGTAGCCGAACATGCTTGGGATAACCAGCATCAACCAGACTGGGACGGGGTTCAGTGCCTTTCCCAGGAACGGCATTGGTATACACGGAGGGTAAAAGAAGCTATCAATATCCGTCTCAATCCTAATAATTTCAACAGAGACAACGGGATCGATATCCCCGAATTTTGGATGCGGACGATACGCCGTCATGACACTCGCCGTCCTGCCAGCCAACAACGGTCGATTCCATTCAGCAGACGGCCCGAGCCAGCGGCCCGTTGATTGGTCGAGTACCGTATGCGTCGGCCAATAGGCCTGGTGCATCAGACGAACCAGCGGCCGAACCAGCGGCCTTGGTGATTGGTCGATCACCGGGTGCGTCGACCAATAGGCATTGGGCGTTATTGTTCCAATTATCGATCGAATTATAGACCGCTTTACGGTCCTCCCGTAAAGTATAAAAGACCCTTGCTTACAATAGTTTTTATCACCTGACGAAGTATCGCAGTAGCATACGAAACGTCGTGATCTTTTAGATTCCTTATTGACCACATTGCGAGACAAACGAATATCACTAGCGATATTATTTTCGATATAATGATATAGGTGAAAATAAAATGAAATAATATATTTTTTACTTAAATATTTCATATATTGTTTGTTGTAAATCCAGGATCTGGGTCATTTAAAGACGCTCAGTAAGAGGTTCAGTCACACTTAACTCATCGATCAATATCTATACCATGATGACTTAAAATTCCTTGATCTAATTATTTTCTTTCCCTTCCTCTTCCTTTCTCTTGATCAGTTTCCTGTGCTGAATGGAAGCGTAAAGGCTATACATCTGATGGATACTACACAATAGATCCTGATGGGAGAAATAACGGAGTCGATCCATACAGAGTATACTGTGATATGACTACGGATGCTAGCACAGGTAACATATCAACGATAAATTATTAGTTAAAGTAGTCACGAATCGGTCATGTACAACAGTGACAAACATAACAAAGTTACAATACCACATGAATATTGTAATCTTTTCGATATTTACAAGTCCGAAAACGCCGTTTAATCAAAATATACTGCATTGACAGGGATCAGGAAATAAAAGGGAAAATGAAAGGTAAATCATGATTATGACGGTCAGGAACTGACTTAATTTTACCTCTCAATTATTTGCCAATCACTCAATTTGAGGAAAAAACTTTGAGGAAAAGAACATTTATGAGTAACACCAGAATATTTGCTGTTTGGAGCTTGGGGTAGTTTATCAAGACTGAACCGGGAATTACTAACTTAATAATATGTATTACTATTCATGAAGAAATTGTCCGTGTGTTTACTCATTATTATAAATATTTTTCTTGATTATCTTGGCCAGGTATCACGACGTTCGAGCACCATAAAGCAAATCGATCTTTGGTAACAGGTGCAGAGGCGTCTTTTAGTTTCATCCGAAACATTGCCTATGGTGACAAGTCGGTTGATCAAGTGGCTACCGGTGCCGATATCAGCGGGGAGTGCTACCAATATATCAAGGTAGAGTAAAACCGAGGGTTCTACTTTTTCTCAAAGTCCCTTGATGATATAAAATATATATATATATATATATATATATATATATATATATATAAATGATGAGAAATTGCAAACAATAGTAACATGGCACTTATCATGGTAATGAAGGCGAGAGAATAAGAGCAGTGCAAAAATGTATATCACAGAATTATGTAAAATAATGAAGGGGCGTGTCTGTGGAATAGCAAAGGACAAACACACAGAGACATTAGGATAATGGGAGTCGATTTTCTTTGGAAACAATAAGGGGGAAGACCAGTGATCATTAAGAAGATACATGTAGATATTGATAATGACCTATAAGTTGATTGTGTCGTATAGTACGTGCTATGACACGCTATATCATATCTAGGGTTCAACATTACTTATTTTCCTGTGATCGCAGATTTTCAGCAATCTCAGGGTGATATTTCTGTTTTTCTTCTTTCTTCCATCACCGTCTTAGTACGAATGCCATCATTCCTATATGACTGGCTATAATGCTTGGTATGACAGAGACGGAAAGCAGAAGAACTACTGGGGTGGAGCCACGGTAGACAGCGGACAGTGCGCTTGCGGAATCTCAGGTATGATTGTAGGTCATCATAAATTGCGTCCTTGGTTTACTGGATCAGAGCCATCCATGTACAGAGTTTGGCCGACTTGCATGGTATCAGTTGGTTACAACATGACGTATTTTTATTCATTTGTTTTGTGCTAGCCCTCGACAAAGCAGTATTTGCAATATTGTAACCAACTAATACCGTGTTGGTCAAATTATATCACCAGAAATGATATTAAGTAATCATTTATTAATTGTTATTGATAACGTGCATTATCTTTTTGTTTTTGTTATGTTTGATTATTCAATATAAATGTCAGCATTTCAAATTCTCTCTCTCTATCCCCCCCCCCCCCCTCCTCTCTTCTATTTTTTGTTTCTTTACACCAAATACCATTTTCTCCTATATACATAAAACTTTCTTCTTTCTCTGTTTTTCTCTGTTTTGTTGTTTTTCTCGTTCCAGTTTGCTTTTTCCTCTCGATCCTTTTGTTTATATTTTCATCCTCTCCTTTTCAAATTTCAAGCTATCCCTTTTGTAAATAATATTTCCTCCATATTTAATCATGTGTAGTTTTGATAACTTTGAAACGTTTTAAAAAGTGAAACATTGATGGATTATGTTATATGGGGACCTTGCTCTTACAAGCCCAGCTTTTCTAAGGTCTCCACTTTCTTTCATTTGGATTATATATCGACTTAAAATTGCACTTAAATTGTTTTTTTCTTATGCTGTTTTTGTTCTATTATTATATGTAAAAATGTTGTGAAAGAAATAAATAAAATGAACCTTGAACCTTGAACCTTGAACCTTGAACCTATGTATATTGATTGCTCTGCAGTGAATGCAATGGGATTATCTCACATGAATGCAACAGCAGTAATGTCATTGTAAAATATTATCTCAAAAAGTGAAGTACTAGTCGATAACATAAACCGAAGAATTGGCGTTGTGAAAGTGTTTTTCTGCAGCTTTTTGCGCACTAAAGCAAAAACCAAGCACATCGGAAAAATATGTAAATACGTTTAATTTGAAATGAACGACCTACATAGCCCATCGAGATAAGCTATGAGCGAATGGATCTTGATCTTCGTTTTTCAGGTTCATGTACCAACGGTCACCAATGCAACTGCGATACCAATGACAATACCTGGAGGGAGGACTCGGGTTTTCTTACCGATAAGACTACCTTACCTGTTACTGAAATGAGGTTTGGTGACACAGGAGGCCTCGGCGAGTACGGGTATTATACACTAGGACCATTATACTGCAAGGGAGATGAATCTTGTAAGTTTTATATGAAAACGATCACTTATTATTACATAGCTTCGTAAACATTTCTTATCCTTAAACAAAGTTGTCAATAAACGTATCTGGCACTATGACTCCCATGAAGAGAAGTAGTATGAAACAAAATTAAATTTGCGCTCCGAGAAATGGTGGTTATTATATTTGTTAGATAATAGAGATGATGGTTACGTTGACAATGCAGATAATGATTTAAACGATGAATATAATCATGATGATGGCGATAATGATGATGATAATGATGATGATGATATAAAAATCAGGAATTACCATTCAGATAAAATATCTGGCGAAATGACACTGACCCTGTGCTTCGTCCTTTCTTTTCATTTCTTAGTCCTTGTGACGGGTCGTACAGATTTCATGTTCATCAAAGAAAGGTACCTTGGTGGTAACAACAACGCGATCCTGTCTCTCATCACGGTTGAAGAATGCGCACAGGCCTGTGTGTCAGCCTTCACCTTCATATGTAGATCGTTTGACCATAATCCATCCTCCAGCATGTGCTATCTCAGTGAGGAGAATGACCTGACTGTTGACCCATCTAGCGATCCTCATGTGCACCTGTTTGTTCGGATCAGTAAGTTTTCAGTTCCATGTCAGTCTTTTGGATTCTTACTTTGCTCAGAGGGCGCTGATGTGGTGACTCACTTCCTCCTCACCTCCGAAATGAGAACTCCTACTCACAGTTCAAGTCTTTGTTAAAAAACGTTTCTGTTCTCAACATATCAGTTTGTTAAAAATTATGTCTTACATTGTACTACCCTTATATAACTTTTATTATTGTAATACGACTTGTATTGTATTATTCTATTATTGCAAATTATGCCCTGAAGTATGTTAAACTTTAACTTATGTGTATTTTACTTTCTTTCTTAAATTACTTTATGGTCGTACGTGTACCCACAATTATACAATTTCCACACAACTGCGCCAGGAGTGTCATTTTTGACAGACATGGCGCATTATAAATGTTCACTATAACCGGAGTGTTGGCTCAGTCAGTAGAGCGTCCGCTTCACAACCGGGAGGTCGTGGGTTCGAACCCCGGCCGCGTCATACCAAAATACGTTAAAAGATGGGAGTTGTTGCTACCTTGTTTGGCGTTCAACAATAAGGGATAGAGCAACGTCGATCTGGCGCTGCTCAGTGGCTGCCGGGCTCACGATCAATCGGGCAAAAAAAAAATCCGTTTCGGTTTAATAAAATTTGGAGTGGACTATTATTATTATTATTATTAATGTTTGTCGAACCTGACAACAACGAATGTATGCAGTTTGGATTCTGTCTATTGAAATACTTTTATTCTTATCAGGTGAATGAAATAGTTTGTATCGAGGCATTCAATTTGGTTATAATCATTACGAAAATTGCCTATTGGCATTGCGTTGCAATACCTCCGTACTATACGGTCGCGTTCACCGAAAAGCGAAACCGCTTATAATTGTAACGAGGGACGACCGTAACTCACTATTGTATTTGATTTACAACAGCCGTTCGATTCAATTCAACAGTCATTCAATCAGTCAATCTGTCAACAGTCAATACACCCAGGCATTCATTAAACAATCGTAATAAACATCCTGAGTTTGCCAATTAACGTACTCGATGTTGCTGTACTTACCATTCGCTTTTTAAACTATTCCGAAGTGTTCCCCAACTCCTAGCTAGGCACAATTCCACCTGACTGTGATACACTTTGCATTAACAAGAATTAATTTTTATATTCATTCCAATCTTTTTTTTCTCACCTTCGTCTCCTCAGTGGACCGCATTGAAGACCCATTTACTGGTGGGTAAATCACCTTACTTTGTTTTTCTTTAGCAACATACGAATTGATAGTGATGTGTATTAATGTATGATATTGCAATGTTCGTTTCCGTATGTTACCATGAAGTGTATTTTCATCAATGATTATTTTTTAAATAAATGTAATGCTTCTAAGGAATTTTTTTGATTATTTAAACACATTTGCGGCTTACACCCAGTAGAGAAGATCTTGGAACCAGCGGGACTTGAACCTGCATCTACTGCTTGCCGGGCAGCGACTCTACCACTAGGCCGTCACTGGTCCATGGCACAGTCACGATGAATTAGAAATAAATACCCAAGCTCTCCTGATTCATTCTGACTCATTAATGTTCATTAGTCCGCCATATGACAATAATTTTTATAAATGTAATGCTTCCTGGGGGAAATTTCAATTATTTATACATATTTGTGACTTACACCCAGTAAAAAAGAATAGATCGATACGATCGATTGATGGATCTGTTATTCAAAAACAAGTCAGAAAAAAATCTTGGAACCAGCGGGACTTGAACCTGCATCTACTGCTTGCCGGCAGCGGCTCTATCACGAGGCCGTCACTGGTCCATGGCACAGTCGCGATGAACTAGAAATAAATACCCAAGCGCTTCTGATTCATTCTGACTTATCAATATTCATTAGTCCGCCATAGGACAATAACTTCTATAAATGTAATGCTTTCCTGGGAGAAATTTCAATTATTTAAACATATTTGGGCTTACACCCAGTAAATAAGATCGGTTGGTCGATCTGTACTTGAAAAAAAGTCAGAAAAAATCTTGGAACCAGCAGGACTGTGCGATGGACCAGTGAAGGCCTGGTGGTAGAGTCGCTGCCCGGCAAGTACAAGATGCAGATTCAAGGCTGACTTACTTTTTAGTTACAGATCGATCAATCGATGTTATCTACTGGGTTTAGGCCACCATATACGCCGGAAGTGGGGGCGGGGGGGGGCGCTCGCCCCCAAACCAAAAAGGGAGGGGGGTGGCAAAACGCCCCCCTTAAAAAAAAAGCAGTAAAGGAGTAAAGATGGTTTGTATTTTTTAACCAAAAAGAACATTACAATAAAAAGAACCTGAATTGAATCACATACAAATTATATTCCATTCAAAGAAAAGGAAAGTTAACAGGAATTAAATTTCCTATACATTCCGCATGCCCCTATATGAATCTATGGTGGTTATAATAATAGAGATACGCGCATATCGTGGAAATATTGTGAGAGGATGGGAAAGCGTGTGTGTTGTTTATTATAAAGGTGAGAAGACATGAGTCCCTGAACACTGATGCATGGGGGTATTTTGATTTCGCCACAGTGATTTACAAATGTTGCTGAAATGACATGATTTTTCGGTATTTTTAAAATAATTTTTCTGTAAATCGTACCTTTAATATGCGTTTGTTGGAAAATATGCTTATCTAGAAGCCTTCATACCAGGGCCTGCATATCGTCGAGACAAGGGCGCTCGAGCCCCCCCCCCCCTCACTTTTTTGAAAAATTATATTAAAGAGAAAAAGAAAGAAAGAGACAAAGAAAAAATGTGTGACCTGCCAATGTCACAAATAAGGTATCAAAATATGCTCATCTGGTCGTAATTAAATACCTAAAACCCCTCAGCTTCCGGGGGCTCTGCCCCCTGGAAGACACCAAGGGGCCCTAAGGCGGGCCCCTGGATGCTCATCTGACCGTAATATAATGCCTCAAACATCTGAGCTTCAGGGGATCTGCCCCTGGACCCCACCAAGGGCCCTAGGGCGGGGCCCTGGAAGCTCATCTGACCGTTATTTAATGCCTACAAATCCTGAGCTTCCGGTGGCTCAGCCCCTGGACCCTACGCCGATTTACGCTCGCTTCGCTCTACCTCATTGTTAATACTCCACTTTAAAAAAAAAATCATGGGGCCTGCAAGTAACATGTAAGAGTGGTGGTGATGCAGATTTTCTTATCCCCCCCCCCAAAAAAAAAAAACTGCTTCCGGCGCGCCTGTAAGCCACACATGTTTAAAGGCACACTGTGCTACTTGTAGCTACTTGCTCCCTCTGTATAGAAAACTTCCCAAATCGGTGGCTGTTGGTCCCCCATGATCCTCTTTTTCTTATGTTAAATGAGAGCTGAGTTAATGAGATAGCCACCTGTCACAGTGATCTCGCTGGCTCACTGGGTGGTCTAATCCCTTCTGGCTGTTGTAGTAAAGCCTGCCTTTAAATAAAGGATTATTTTGTTAAACAAAACATATGTATAAAGGATATTAATAAATCTTATACCGCGAAAGGCAGAGTAGTCAGCAAGACATGGAAACTTACGAAACATTTTATCCTTTGATGTTATTCTTCTCATAAATTCATGATAATTACCATAACATATTTTAGAAGCTTTTGAATAAGTTCCTAACAATTTACAAAATAATAATGTAATACTTCAGCGCTTTTACAACTCGTATCACCGCCGTAGCGTCTCTATACGCTTAGAAGAAAAAAATCAACAACAACATTAAAGGACAAGTCCATTCGAAAAATAACTTACTTTCAATAAAAGCAGAAAAATCAGACAAACCAATCCAAAAAAAAATTGAGCAAAATCGGATAATAAGAAAGCTATGAATTTTTGAAAAAAGTATGTAAAACTATGGAACAACATAAATTGCAAAGATGTTTATTAGTGTGTGACGTCATGTCCTCACTATTTATCAATTGCTCTATATGGTTTAATCCCATTAATTTCCCTTTTTATTCCCCAAAACTTGATTTCCCCATGCCTTTGCCCAGGTTATATGATTTGTATCATATTGCGTGCATGACATTTCACAAAATCTTGTATGAACTTTGAAGAATTGATACTATTTTCTGAATATTGTATTTTCATAATTATTGATTTTTATACGAATATTTTATGATTTAACTGGACAAAAATTACTCTATATTAGAGCATCCACACAAAAACATGTTACTATTAATCTAACTTGGATGCTGGTGTGAAGAAATAAGATTTTTAAGGGGAAAATAGGAAATTTATTTCATCAATATAAAGAAAATAATTAGTGGGTAGTGAGGACATGACGTCACAAACTCATGAGTGAGTTGCCAATTTGTCTAGTGATTTTTAAGTTTTTAATGTCATTAAAATTCATAACTGTCTTATTAATTATCTGATTTTGCTCAGACTTTTTTGATTGGTTAGTCTGATTTTTCTGCTTCTATTAAAAGTAAGTTATTTTTTTAGTGGACTTGGGCTTTAGGTATGGAAGACGAATGCTGTAACTACCCGACAGTTAGTCAGTAAATATGCGATTTGTACAAAGATGTTTTAGGGGGGTTTTATACAACGCTAAATTGTGGATGATTTCTTTATATGAGGTCGTCACGATTCAAATAGAACCATTTTTGTCGTGAAGATGAAATTATATAAGTACTACGAGAGAACAATATCAGCATAATTTGGTAATCTGGTAACGCCGAAACTTCTACCACCTGGTATGAAGTAGCGACATGCAGCTATTATGTGATTTCGTAAACTTATAATTTTTTTAAACAAAATTAGTCCCAATATTTCATGTAAATGTCATCATGTTAAATTTAGGTGGTCTGTCGTATTCGACAGATCACCTATTAATTTCGTTCTTAATTTATTTATTTTTTATTTTGTTATTTGTGTTTTTATTGGAAAATCAAAAGAAATCACAATATTTACAAATAATTAACATAATTAAAAACAAATTAACTAAACAGAATAAAGCAATAACAACAAAATATTGTAAATGGTACAAAATAAAAATAAAAAATAAAAAATATTTTTAAAAAGCAGAAAATTGGAAACGTTACAAATTAAAATTTGTTCAGGAACGCAGCCCCCCGTGCCAAAAATGGTGATTCTTTATTAGGTGCTGTCGATAAACTACATATTAATTTCGTCCGAATTTTCTTTCTCTTTTCTTTATTTCTCCACTTTTCTGTGCAGACGATTACTCAAAATCGGTTCAGCAAATTTCTTTCAGTTTTGGCACAGTCATAGGTCATTATCATAAGACGTGACAGCATCCTTTTCAAGACCATCATGTCTTCATCCTTCTCTCTCACCCTCTTCCTTTCCCGACTCTGGTTCTGGTTCTACCTCTAGTATGTCTTGTTATGTTCCTTAACTTTCTCTAGCTCTTCCCTTTGCCCTTTGTATTCTTATTTCACCCCTACCATGTTTCCTTACTTTCCTCTCTCCTTCCAAGTGCATGCATTCTGATTCCTCTTTTATCCTTCTCTCCAGCTCATGTGGTAATTATGTGGTCTGTCAACGACAGATCACCTATTGATTTCGTCAGAATTTTCTTTCTTTATGAGGTGGTCTGTCAACGACAGATCACCTTTTAAATTCGTCAGAAACGCTTCTTTATTTCTATATCTTTATTTCTCCGCCTTTTCGTGCAAGCGATTACTCAAGATCGGTTCTTTCAATTCCTTTCAATTTTGGCACAGTCATAGGTCATTGTCATAAAACGTGACAGAAACATTTTCAAGATTATCACGTACTTGTGACGTTGTCCAGGCGCCATTTTGTGAAAATCAACTCATGATCATATCTCCATAACGAAAACTCATTTGAAGGACACAATCCTCTGTGGGTAAGCCATTGCGAATGACATGCATTGTCAACAAGGTAGGGCTACCTATATAAAGATGAAAATATAGAAGTGAAAATTAAGTCCCTTATCAAAAGAATCGTAGCGATTTACAGAACTTACGCAATTACTGTATAGACAACTTGATTTGAATTTGTACAATTATATATCATCTAGATGATGGTACAAGTGATCAGGATCTGTGTGACGCTGGTTGGACACGTAACGGTAACGCATGCTACCAACTAGTTGAATCTACTGTCGACTATACTACAGCCCTTGATGCGTGCAGAAATCTCAATGACTACGGTGATCTGGCGAGCGTAGCTGATCAAGACGAAAGCAACTTTCTTTTTGTATTATCGAGGTAAGCCCCTACCCCGACCCCCTCCTCGAATACAGGAGTCACATCATGGAATACTCCGTTGGCAGCAACCCTCACCCACACGCACAGGCACACCTTTAGCCACGTACCCTCCCATGCCACCTTTTATCCACTAGCATGCGCAGAGCGTGGTCTGTGGATGAGTATGCTCAGGGGCACAAACGCCATCACAGTTTTATCACACAGATCGGAGCCGATGCTAGGGCACCAAATCGCACTTTGCTTTAAATCTGACATTGTGTCAGATTAGTGGCCACGTAACTGTAAGGCCCCATGATCAAAACCGTGTCGATGTGGTATATTAGTGCCCTTTTGTGGGGCATTATTTCTCATAACTGTTATTTAAGGCTTAAGGGCGTAGGTCCCCTAATTGATAAGCATATTAGCATACACATGCTTTAGCAGTCACGCAAAACAAACACTGACAAATTATTATTGAGTAAAATCTGAGAATGTATACTATTATCTAGATCTATTAGGAATAAAGCATTGTCAAAATAATTCCATAAATTGGGGTAAAAAAAAATATTCCAACGTTATGAGCGACTGTCACAGTGTATGATTATGTAAATATGGTAAAACTTCTGTTTTCAAAAACTACGCGTTACAAATGTATGCTACCGCACTCTTTATAGATCAGTACGGTATCATGATTACTATTAAGGGTATTACTATGAAAAGATTGTACAACTTTGTTTCAATTTTTTTATTCATCAAAAACACAGACGTACTTTTGATACCAAAGATTACTGGATTGGGTTCAATGACCTCGATGAAAAGGGAACTTGGGCATGGACTGATGGCTCAGTTTCATCTTATACCAACTGGTATTCTGGAGAACCGTGTAAGTAAATAACAACAAATTCCTTTTTGCAGAATAGTTGCAAGCGCTAACATGATAGGCGTGGATGTCTGAAATATAAGCATAATTTATTCAAGCTTAACTTCTATCCATTCATAATAATACATCATTGATCACTGAACTAAAATTTGAAGGTACCATTGTGGCGCTCCTACACAATTTCTCCGCACTGTGATTCATCAAAGATATAGAATAAGGGCTCGGGTTTGGGTTACACTAGAATTTTAGTTTACATTTTATTGTAAGGGTTACTTGTATGTTGGGTCGAGTGTTTAATTTTGTTGCATGGTTCGATACTTCGATTAGGGTAGGATGTAGTCTAGTTCTGGACCCTATATGATTTTTGTCATTCGCCGACTATAAACGTTAAGCCGAGTGATGGCGCGATCCTTAGTGATTGCGTTATCCCCACACGCAATCACTAAGGATCGCGCCATCACTCGGCTTAACGTTTATAGTCGGCGAATGACAAAAATCATATAGGGTCCAGAACTAGACTAGGTAGGATGTTGATCGCGGAGCAATTATTACTGGAGCATGTTTCACAACAACAACAGTTCTTAAATCAAATATGAAATATAGCTTATAAGCTAAGCTCATCAGTTCTGATATTGTTATTTCTTAATTTAGCTGGTGGATCTGATCATTGTGGTGTATTACGATGGAGTTCAGACGGTACATGGAATAATGCAGGCTGCTCGTCAACATACGGATACATCTGTAAATACCCGCTAAACACCAGTAAGTCGCACTCCATAATCAGATCCAGAATGTTTATAATAAATATATGGTCTCTATGACTCAGGTTTCGAATATAATTCAACGTTATACATAGAAATTACTTTAGTGATCTTTCCACCTTGTAAAACAAGGTCTCTTAGCTCTAGACTAGCACTATTGCTTAGTGTATCCTATATGCTGAATTATAATGATATAGGTGAAAATAAAATGAAATAATGTCCTTTTACTTAAATGAGGATCCCCGTCATTTGAAGACGTTCAGTAAGAGGTTCAGTCAAACTTAACTCATCGATCAATAGCTATACCATGATGACTGAAATTCATGTCCGAGTAGGACCGAAGAAAAAACTCCTTGATATAATTATTTTCTTTCCCTTCCTCTTCCTTTCTCTTGATCAGTTTCCTGTGCTGAATGGAAGCGTAAAGGCTATACATCTAATGGATACTACACAATAGATCCTGATGGGAGAAATAATGGAGTCGATCCATACAGAGTATACTGTGATATGACTACGGATGCTAGCACAGGTAACATATCAACGATAAATTATTAGTTAAAGTAGTCACGAATCGGTCATGTACAATAGTGACAAACATAACAAAGTTACAATACCACATGAATATTGTAATCTTTTCGATATTTACAAGTCCAAAAACGTCGTTTACTTAAAATGTACTGCATTGACAGGAATCAGGAAACAAAGGAAAAATGAAAGGTAAATCATAATTATGATGGTCAGGGATCTGGCTTACTTTTACATCTCATTTATTTGCCAATAACTGAATTTGAGGAAAAAACACGGCGCAGTTGCTTCATATTCTCTATATGAGTAACACCAGAATATTTGCTGTTTGGAGCTTTGGGTAGTCTTATCAAGACTAAAACGGAAATTACTAACTTAATATGTATCACTATTCATGAAGAAATTGTCCGTGTGTTTACTCATTATTATTAATATTTTTCTTGATTATCTTGGCCAGGTATCACGACGTTCGAGCACCATAAAGCAAATCGATCTTTGGTAACAGGTGCAGAGGCGTCTTTTAGTTTCATCCGAAACATTGCCTATGGTGACAAGTCGGTTGATCAAGTGGCTACCGGTGCCGATATCAGCGGGGAGTGCTACCAATATATCAAGGTAGAGTAAAACCGAGGGTTCTACTTTTTCTCAAAGTCCCTTGATGATATAAAATATATATATATATATATATATATATCGTATCAGGACAATTACCCCCTGGGCAATCACCCCCGGAAAATTACCACCCGGAAAACTACCCCCCACGGACAATTACCCCCCAGAAAATTACCCCCCGGAGAATTACCCCCCGAGGACAATTACCCCCCAAGGACAATTACCCCCCCAGAAAATTACCCCCCGGAGAATTACCCCCCGAGGACAATTACCCCCCAAGGACAATTACCCCCCGGAAAATTACCCCCGAGGACAACTACCCCCCGAGGACAATTACCCCCCGAGGACAATTACCCCCCGAGGACGACTACCCCCGAGGACAATTACCCCTCGAGGACAATTACCCCCGAGGACAATACCCCCCGAGGACAATTACCCCCCGAGGACAACTACCCCCGAGGACAATTACCCCCCGAGGACAATTCCCCCCAAGGACAATTACCCCCCGAGGACAATTCCCCCCAAGTACAACTACCCCCCTCTTCCGAGGACAACTATCCCCGATGACAATCACCCCCGAGGAATTTGAAACACTGTGACAAATAATGCGAGCTTCTCTCCAAATTGCTCTTTATAGAAAATTTCATAAACTTTCAATTTCTATGTTATTTGTGAAGTTCATTTCAGTGTTTTCAAGTTATTCACTTCGATGTGGGGGGGGGGGGGGGGGTGGGAGATGCCCAATTCCCCCGAAGTTTTGCTACCGAGTAAATAACAGAAATTACATTTTTTTAAAGAAATTCAATAATACATTGCGCGCAGAAACAAAGAAATTAGGATGTAATATTTCATTTATGCATCCTCTGTCACTTTTTAAGCTGATCGTGTATTTGTCTTTGTATAATGGGCCCTCGACCATGATCCGAAATTAAAGTTTTCTTCACGTTATCTATATATTTCTGTTATCTATATATTTATGTTGTCATGCGGGAGTATGATATGCGCAGGTCGAGGGTTCAAATCACGACACCGGCACTAATATCCTTTTTCAAGATATTAACCTGCACTTGCTACTCTCCACCCAGGTGTTAAATGGGTACCCGGTATTATGCGACCGTCATTGTTGGTCACAACGGTGTCGATTTTTATCCGTGGTTGGGGGGGGGGGGGGGTGATAGGTGCCAAAATAATTTCGGCAATGGATCAAAGCAACCGAGAGGTAGAAGTGTGTGGCAGGTTGCACCCCCTCCCTTACAAGTTATTAATTTTTTCAAGTCACCCTCAATAAAGATAACATTTCAGAGAATATGGGACCCATGTGGGCTTGCAACTTGGGTTATTATCCTCTCAAGCGCGTAGCAAGGATTTTATTTTAGGAGGGCGGTAGTGGGCACGCGAAGCGCGCTCCCTAAAGGGGGTGGCTGCAGGGAGGGGGGTTTTTCCCCTCCCACGAGAAGCGCGGAAGCTTTGATGTTTCATTTAATTATTAGAGAAAGAAGACGATTCGTTGTACCGTTCTCGACTCTTAATCCTTGTCTAAATTCAATTTCTTTTGACCTTTAATTAAATTATTAGAGAAAGAAGACGATTCGTTGTACCGTTTTCGACTCTTAATCCTTCTTTGAATAAAGTTCCCCTTCCTCCGCGCGTAGCGCGGAAGCTCTGACATTTCATTAAATTGATAAAGAAAGAAGACGATTCGTTGTACCATTGTCGACTCTTAATCCTTGTCTGATTTCAGTTCCCCCCTCCCGCGCGAAGCGCAAAAGCTTTGACGTTTCATTAAGTTACTAAAGAAAGAAGACGATTCGTTGTACCATTCTCGACTCTTAATCCTTGTCTGAATTCAGTTCCCCACCCCCACCCCCTCCCGCGCGAAACTTCGACGTTTCATTACATTATAAGAGAAAGATGACGATTCGTTGTACCGTTCTTGACTCTTTATCTTTTTGCTTCCTACGTCCTCTTCCTTTTTTCTTTCTCTCTCTCTCTTTTTTTTTGGCCGGCGTTTTTTACGCGCGCCTGTATACGCGCCTGTATCCTCTCTGTCTCTCATATTCTCTCTCTCCCACTCTCTAACTTCTTTTTTGCACTTTTGCGCTTCGCGCTTGATATTTAGCTCGTTGCTTTTTAACGCTGCGGCTTTGCATTTGGCGCACTGCATTTCTATGATGCTGTTGATTGAATAAATTGATCAATTCCTGATTAAGCCGTATGAGCGAGAATTCAATTTATTCTTGTCTCATATACGGATGTATCATTTACGTATGTACATGTATTATGAAGATGAGATAGCAAAATGTGTATATTGATGGTCATCTTGCGAGTAATAACCATTAACTACTCTCATCGGGCTCTCATCATTAATGTTTCTCTTCATTTTTTTTTGATGGTGAATTGTTGGGGGGATGATTGGACAGGCCACCCCCCCCCCCCCACCTGAAATATTTTTTTGGGGGGGGGATATATCCCCCCATCCCCCCCCCCCCCCCCGGGATCGACACCCATGAACATAGCACTTGGCGAGTGCCTGAGTCATGCAAAATAGATAGTCTGTGAAGAATTTGGGATTTGGGAAAAACTTTTCATTTTTTAAGAGGGTACCATGACTCAAAAAGTTGAAATAACGCTGCTCAAGAGAAATGTATTTCTATGCATTTTGAGAAGCGCTTGACAATTACCTAAAACTTACATCCTTCGTGGAAATCAGCAGCCGCACTGCCGTTGTATAACTTATATGTATTAAAGGGAAATGTTTAGTAACGAGGAAGACAACGTGCTAGTATTTGAGCGAATATGGGTTCATGAAGGGGGTCTTATAGGCTCGTAGCCATCTCTCAATGTATCAGATCGTCTTTTGCTTTTGAATCCTGATTGTCCACGGGGGGTAGTTGTCCTCGGGGGGTAATTGTCCTCGGGGTAGTTGTCCTCGGGGGGTAATTGTCCTCGGGGGGTAATTGTCCTCGGGGGTAGTTGTCCTCGGGGGGTAATTGTCCTCGGGGGGTAGTTGTCCTCGGGGGGTAATTGTCCTCGGGGGGGGGGAATTGTCCTCGGGGGAAGTTGTCCACGGGGGTAGTTGTCCGGGGGGTAATTTTCCGGGGGGTAATTGTCCTCGGGGGGTAGTTGTCCTCGGGGGGTAATTCTCCGGGGGGTAATTTTCCGGGGGGTTATTGTCCTTGGGGGGTAGTTGTCCTCGGGGGGTTATTCTCCGGGGGGTAATTTTCCGGGGGGTAATTGTCCTTCGGGGGTAGTTTTCCGGGGGGTACATTTCCGGGGGGTGATTGCCCAGGGGGTAATTGTCCTAGAACCATATATATATATATATAAATGATGAGAAATTGCAAACAATAGTAACATGGCACTTATCATGGTAATGAAGGCGAGAGAATAAGAGCAGTGCAAAAATGTATATCACAGATAATATGTAAAATAATGAAGGGGCGTGTCTGTGGAATAGCAAAGGACAAACACACAGAGACATTAGGATAATGGGAGTCGATTTTCTTTGGAAACAATAAGGGGGAAGACCAGTGATCATTAAGAAGATACATGTAGATATTGATAATGACCTATAAGTTGATTGTGTCGTATAGTACGTGTTATAAACCTCATTTTAAGATTCTTTACTAATCCTGTCTTCTGATTGGTTGAAAATGCAGTCATGTTCTTAACCATGCCCGCTAATTGAAATTCATAGTAATTTGTTCCTGCTCTACCGGTTTATATCCATTTTTCATAGCACTTTTTCCATGGCTGTGAAACGTGACGTCATTTTGCTGCGATACCCATTTTGGTTTACGTGTTACCGTATAAGTTTCTTTTGTGCGATGACCGATGGGCAATACCGTTAACGGTGTTTGAGTGCAATTCGATTTTGGTCGCTGCATTCAGGCGACGAATCTACCAATCCACGCAGCGCGCGCAGACGACCGATCGCCATAGTCTCGATCGCAAAATACTGGGGTTTTTTGTTTCCAATTTTTTGTCAATAAAGAGACAAAATGGAGGACACAGCTATGCCAAGATTTCAACTTATGGATGACATTCAGCTGCAAGACTTAATCGATTCTGCTGATAGCAAAAATACGAAGTATGCAGTAAAATACGGCATTAAAATATTTGAAGAGTTCTTGCGAAATGTCAACACGGACCTCGGAGATGTAAACAGACTTCCGAATGCAGACCTGGACAAGATCCTTCAAAAACTGTGTTGTAAACATCTACAACAAGTAGACTAGACGCACAGTCTGTGTAAATATGTTGCGAATTTGTGAATTTATAAAGTTACTGTTCATGTTCTACTGTTCTACTGGAGCACAGCTTGTTGGTAATATCATCCTGTACAAAAGTTACTGTTCGTGTAAACGTGTTTGGTATTCCCTGTTCTACTGGAGCACAGCTTGTTGGATTTCATACTGTACACAAGTTATTGTTGGTGTTAATATTCATGACTTCAAAGAGATGGAAACCTAAATGGGTGAGTCAACATTTTCCTTTTTTTCGGTATATAAAATATATATTGACTGCTTTTAATATTCGAGGCATAGTTGTTTCTATAGGGTCTCGGGAAACTCACAACCTGCTATGACCCCGCGGCGCAAGCGCCTTGGGGTCATAGCAGGTTGTGAGTTTCCCTTGACCCTATAGAAACCACTATGCCTCTCAAAGCAGTCAAAATATCCTTACTATGACACGCTATATCATATCTAGGGTTCAACATTACTTATTTTCCTGTGATCGCAGATTTTCAGCAATCTCAGGGTGATATTTCTGTTTTTCTTCTTTCTTCCATCACCGTCTTAGTACGAATGCCATCATTCCTATATGACTGGCTATAATGCTTGGTATGACAGAGATGGAAAGCAGAAGAACTACTGGGGTGGAGCCACGGTAGACAGCGGACAGTGCGCTTGTGGAATCTCAGGTATGACTGTAGGTTATCATAGAGGGCGTCCTTGGCTTACAGGATCAGAGCTATCCATGTACAGAGTTTGGCCAACTTGACATCAGTTGGTTACAACATGACGTATTTTTATTCATTTGTTTTGTGCTAGCCCTCGACCCAGCAGTATTCGCAATACTGTAACCAATTAGAACCGTACGTATTGGTCGAACTCTGTATATTGATTGCTCTGCACTGAATGGAATGGGATTATCTCACATGAATACAACAGCAGTAATGTCATTGTAAAATATTATCTCAAATAGTGAAGTACTATCCCATAACATAAACCGAAGAACTGGCATAGCGAAAGTTTTTGTTTGCAGCTTTTTGCGCACTAAAGCAAAAACCAAGCACATCGGAAAAACATGTAAATACGTTTAATTTGAAATGAACGACCTACATAGCCCATCGAGATAAGCTATGAACGAATGGATCTTGATCTTCGTCTTTCAGGTTCGTGTACCAACGGTCACCAATGCAACTGCGATACCAATGACAATACCTGGAGAGAGGACTCGGGTTTTCTTACCGATAAGACTACCTTACCAGTTACTGAAATGAGGTTTGGTGACACAGGAGGCCCCGGCGAGTACGGGTATTATACACTAGGACCATTATACTGCAAGGGAGATGAGTCTTGTAAGTTTTATATGAAATCGATCACTTATTATTACATAGCTTCGTAAACGTTTCTTATCCTTAAAATAAACGTATTTGGCACTATGACTCCCAGAAAGAGAAGTAGTATGAAACAAAATTAAATTTGCGCTCCGAGAAATGGTGGTTATTATACTTGTTAGATGATAGAGATGATGGTTACGTTGACAATGCAGATAATGATTTAAATGATGAATATAATGATGATGATGGCTATAATGATGACGATGGTGAAGATCATTATTATTATGCTGCTGATGATGCCCATGATGACAACGGCGACGACAATGCAGATGATACTGATAATGATTCCGATGATAAAAAAATCAGGAATTACCATTCTGGTAAAATATTTGGTGAAATGACACTGCCCATGTCCTTTCTTTTCATTCCTTAGTCCTTGTGACGGGTCGTACAGATTTCGTGTTCATCAAAGAAAGATACCTTGGTGGTAACAACAATGCGATCCTGTCTCTCATCACGGTTGAAGAATGCGCCACGGCCTGTGTGTCAGCCTCCAGCTTCATATGTAGATCGTTTGACCATAATCCATCCTCCAGCATGTGCTATCTTAGTGAGGAGACTGACCTGACTGTTGACCCATCTAGCGATCCTCATCTTCACCTGTTTGTTCGGATCAGTAAGTTTTCAGTTCCATGTCAGTCTTTTGGATTGTTACTTAGCTCAGAGGGCGCTGATGTGGTGACATTGTATTTGATTTACAACAGCTGTTCGATCCAATTCATTCAATCAACCAATCTGTCAACAATCAATCTGTCAACAATCAATACACCCAGGCATTCCTTAAACAATCGTAAGAAACCTCCCGAGGTTGCAAATTAACGTACTCGATGTTGCTGGATCTACCGTTCGTTTTTTAAACTATTCCGGAGTGTTCCCCAACTCCTAGCTAGGCACAATTCCACCTGACTTTGAAACACATTGCATTAACTGGATTTAATTGTTAAATTAATTCCAATTTTTTTCCCACCTTTGTCTCCTCAGTGGACCGCATTGAAGACCCATTTACTGGTGGGTAAAACACCTTACTTTCTTTTTCCTCAGCAAGATACGAATTGATAGTGATTGGTATTAATGTATTTCAATGTTCGTTACCGTTTTGTTACCATGAAGTGTATTTCATCAATGATTATTTCTTTTAAACATGTTATGCTTCATGGTAGAAATTTCATTTATTTAAACATATTGGTGGCTTACACCCAGTAAATAAGATCGATTGATCGATCTGTAATTGAAAAACAAGTCAGAAAAAATCTTGGAACCAGCGGGACTTGAACGTCAACTACTACTTGCCGGGCATCGACTCTAACACCAGGCCATCACTGATCCATGGCACAGTCACGATGAACTAGAGACAAATACCCAAGCTCTCCTGATTCATTCTGACTTATTAATATTCATAAGTCCGCCATATGACCAGGGCCCCGTATTATAAAGATTTATGATCAAGCGGAAGTTGGATAAATCCAGCGGATCTTTGACAAATCAAGCGGATCTCTTTAAATCAAGCGGAAGTTTAATAACCCATATTATAAAAGATTCATGATCAAGCGGAAGTTTAATAAATCAAGCGGAACTTTGACAAATCAAGCGGATCTTTGACAAATCCAGCGGATCTTTTTAAATCAAGCGGAAGTTTGATAACCCGTATTATAAAGAAAGTTCCGCTTGAAATCAAGCGGAAAATCCGGCGGATCTCTTGTAATTGATTGAATCTTTCCGCTGGATTTTTATCAAGTGGTAAGTTACAATCAAAGATGGCAGCCATACTGCTAGTCCTGCAGGAAGAGGCCGGTAGGCAACTACGGAGGGAACGAGTCTTCCGAGACAGAGTACGGTAGACCCTCTGGATAGGACCGACAGTTAAATCTGGCGGAAATACAGGTTCACAAGGGCTGGCCTACTCTGTCTCGTGGATCAACTTGCCCCCTGCATTAAGTCATCCCACAGCCAGGAATTGTAGTTTAACAGTCATATCAACAGTAACATTTACCGCAGCTCATTGAGGTGCGGTAAGTGTTGTTATTGCTTTGTTTTTCCATAGACCTGTGTACAAAAGTGTTCAAATAAGCAATTTTTTTAATTTCCCATAGGCTGGTGTACAAATTCAGTATATTCTGCCATTCTTTTCACTAACTTCACATTATTCAACATCCATGCCATTCAAACCTCAATCCGACAATACAGGGAAACATTCCCTATGTCATTAAGTTCACATCAATCTATCTTGCTTCTCTCCTTGAAAATCAGCCTTCATGTTCAGTGAAGATAGACACCTCACTTGCATTGTACATGGAAATATCCATTCACTGATCTCCACACAAAGAACTATCCTGAAATGTTGACAATAATTAACAGATCAATTCATTAGTAATTAAGTTAGGATTTTAATTCATTTGATCCCTTGCTTGAAGGGTTTACAGAAGGGGGGGTTGCAGCTTGAGGTTCTTGAGGTTTCTTATCAAATTTAGAAGCTTAACTGTACCTTAAGGCTAATACCAGTTACATAAATCAATGCTTCATCAAGTGTTTATTACGATTTTTCAAGCATGACAGGTCGAGTTTTGTGCAGTAGTGCTTCAATCCATTAATTTAGTACATTTATAATGCAAGTAGTCCACAGTCAGGAGGGTCACAGACTCCTCTACCTCCACTGTCTTATCTTGATTCCTGAAGAGCCATGTGTCTGATTACAGATGAACTTGAGAGAGGTATCCACATTGTTTTGGAGTTGCACGCTCCTTCTGCTGACTGCTCCTCTTTAGCCACTACTGACGACAAGTCCACTTGCATCTTTGTAACCAAATTCTGACAAGCTGGCTGTTTATGAACAAAAGATTAGTGGAAAGAAAAAAAAAACATTTTCAAATATTGTACAAGCACTGTAAGATGTAAAGCTGACATCATCAGTGTATTTCTTCTCCTTTTTTTCTTCTACTTCTTCTAGTAATCTTCAAAAGGCTATTAGTTTTATATAATGTTGCAAAATTGTTTTTGAGTTTCTGATAGTATAATTATCAAATAAACATTTACTTTACTTGTATTAAAGCCCCACTGTCCTACTTGTAGCTACTTGCTCCCTCTATATAGAAAACTTCCCCAATCGGTGCCTGTTGGTTCCCCATGATCCTCTATTTCTTATGTTATTTGAGAGCTGAGTTGATGAGATAGCCACCTGTCAGTGACCTCGCTGTGTGGTCTAATCCTCCTAGCCACACTAATGTTGATAAGCTTTAAAGAGATCTGTTGCAGAGCTAGAGCCATAAGTGCCCCCGAAGTGTGTGTGCGCTCTATAAATTTACACTATTATTATTATTATTATTATTAACATAGTGTTTGCTTGACAGGAGTACATTCTTTTTTTTTGTCATGCTTTTTTTTTGTGCCGGTAAACAAACATATTTGTAATTTATTACACTTCTGGGGCGACTACCTCCAGGATATACTTAGCCATATGCGATAATAAGGCCTTGTATTCCGAGGCTGACCACCCCCCCTCCCCCCCCCCCCAAAAAAAAAAAAATATAATAATAATAATAATAATGATAACAATAATAATAATGAAAATAATAATATTATAATAATCAAAATATAAATAAATAATTAAATCAATAACCATTTTAATTCTAAAAAATCATCAACAAAAATTCTTATATTTTTAAAGGAGATTAAATCATTTTCTGTAGCCTTTCTTAATCACTAAAGCAAATGTTGAATGTAGACCGTTATTGTTGTCTAGAGAATATATTGTGAAAGTGGGATGGGTTGGTTGACGATTGCAACTGAAAGTTCATGCTCTTCTATTGGGCAACTTACATGTACTTCAGACTCTGTCATCTGGCCTCTGAGCTTTAGACAGCAAGGTCCTCGTTGTGTCTACCATATCATCATGAGCTTCTGCATTACATGTACAGGCACCTGTTTATCTAGAGACATACAATGAATTCACTTTTATGGCATGTTCATGAAAGCACTGTAAGATAATAATTATAAAGTGAACAGCAGGGTATGTTTTTGCAGAAATTTTAGAACTTTAAGTAAGGGTGTAATAAAATATCAACTTTGAACAACACCAGTATGTAGAAAGCGATTTAGGGTTACCTAACTTTGGGTCTGGCAATGTGTTAATACATTTATGTTTTGCAATAGATCCAGAATTAAGTTTAATTAATTTTTGTGTTACAGCATAACCAGTTAACAATTGCCAATGTCGTAAAAATTGCATACATCTTTTAATTGGTATTATCTCTATTTCTTTCCCAGATTGGTTAAACAACATGTACAAATGTAATATTTATTATGAATTATTAGTCCATTGTGCTTTGCTCCTACAAGAGGCCATCGCTTTGAGGTAAAGGGCAGTAATTCAAGGCTGGAACCTCAAGGCACCCCATGATCTCTTGACAGGAAGCCGTCCTTCTCAATTCCTGGAACAGAATTATAAACATTTCAATAAATATTGACAATACATTTAAGAAAATACAAAAAGAAATAGCATTATTTAATATTTTAGTTTTCTTCAATGTATACTTTTTTTAGCAAAATTCAAAGGTCAATTATGTATTCTTTTTGCTTGTCATTCCTTTCCATGTATTGGATTTCCCGCCCCCTTTCTACATGAGCTACAAATGTTAAATTCTAAAAAGAAATATATTTGAAATAAACACTACAGCAACTTGTTAGTAGACATCTATACTTCTTGTTTCCTCCCGGCACATAGACAAAGTGGCGGATCACGCCCCCCCCCCCCCCCGCGCTCAAGGGGGGGGGGGGAGTGCAATTTTTCAAATTTGCGAGGCCCCTTAAAAAAATTAGTGCTCACTACCCCACCCCCACTAAGCGAATTATCGACCGGCGAAATTTGCAAATTTTAGAAAAAAAGAAATTAGTGCTCACTACCCCCCCCCCCTCTCCCCCCCCCCCTCCCAGCAAACACAGAACGTTTTCAGAACGTTTTCAAAACGTTTTTTTTAGGTCCTGTACGTCTTCGTCCTAAATGAACGTTTTAAAAACGTTTATATAACGTTAAAGTTTGGACTTCTCATTTACGTCAAAGTTTAGGTTTTTTAGAACGTTTAAAAAACGTTTTTTGGACGTTACAAAATTAAACGTTTGGTATAGGACGTTTACAGAACGTTTGATATAGGACGTTTACAAAACGTTTGTGGACGTTACAAAATTAAACGTTTGGTATAGGACGTTTACAGAACGTTTGATATAGGACGTTTACAGAACGTTTGATATAGGACGTTTACAGAACGTTTGATATAGGACGTTTACAAAACGTTTGTGGACGTTACAAAATAAACGTTTTGTCTTCGTCCATATTAAACGTTTAAAAAACGTGTATATAACGTCTAAGTTGGGACCTTACATTCGCTGCGGAGCTAGGTCTTTTGAAGACGTTCAGAAAACGTTTTTTGGACGTTACAAATTAAACGTTCTTGGATAGGTCCTGTAAAACGTTTACAGAACGTTTTATTCAGACGTATTTTGTTGAATTTTTTTTTTATGTCCAAATAAATATTTCTTAAAAAATACCAGCTGGCGAAATAAGGCCACATGCATACGCATGGGGGGGGGGTCGAGGTATGTCAAACTGATGCACTCCTGTGGCGTAGCGATGGAGGGAGGCACGTGCCCCCAATAATTTTGAGGAAAAAATAGAAAACATAAGGTGACATTATTTGAAGAAAAAAGAAATACATAAGGAGTGACCCCTCCCCCTCACATAATGTTTGTGCCCCTTCCCCCCCCCTCCCCCAGCCCAATTAGTCCGACCGCGCTACGTCATTTATATGCTCCATTCAACCACGTGTATACAAAGTGCCGTATATAATCGTACCACTGTATAGTATCGTATCCGGCGCGGCCGGTGCGGCGCGCTCGCTCCAGAGCTTGCCGCGTGTTTTAAACTGACTGACGAGTTGACTGCTTGATGACGTGACTTCGAGATTTCAAATAATCTGTTAGACTGCGACACCGAGGTAAGCGTTATTTTAACATTCTGATATCTGTAAGGAATTTAAGCTTTGTTTGATTGATTTTGAAGCATGTAAAATGAAATAAAATATTGATTATTTGCATTAAAACTAAAAGTACGGCAGACTCTATGTCGCATGTGCAGGCCGTTGAAATTTTCATTGCATTGACTGGTAACAGTGGTATGGTAATTGGGTAGGCTAGGGTAACTATGTGCACACATAACACCAGGAAGCTCCGATGCCGAACGGCGTCGGAGCTTCTTGGAGTTAGTGCATACATAGCTGCATTACTATCCTGGCTGTGTGTATTAAAAGCTGTGCTATTGATACTTAACATTTCAAACACCACTGTACAAAACTCTTTCACTAAAAATCTGTACTTTAGTGACAATTGATGACACCTAAATAGCAGTAATAAAATACAATTTGTTCAACTTACCGATGTTATTTTGTTAGAAAGAACAATTAAGAAATTCAAATTGTTTGTCTACTGTCAAAATTTGCTTACAGCCGCATCGGCATGATAAGTGCATATGTGTATTATGTGTGTATTGACTATTCCTTTTGAGCAAATGCTGCCTATTACAGGCGCGGATCCAGGATTTCTTAGGGGGGGGGCCCACTTTTTTTTTTTTTGGTCCGAAAAAAAATCGTAACAGCCAGCCGCTAAATAAGCGGGGGGGGGGGGGGGGGGGAGGACACTTTTTTGTTTGGGGGGGGGGGGGTCTCGAAATTTTAAAAATTGACATTTTGTTCCGTTGGGGGGGGGTGAGGTCACCTTTTTTAGGTCAGCCATTGGCATTTTTTTTTTTTTTTTTAATAAAAAAAAAAAAAAATCACAGAAAGGGGGGGGGGGGTTGCTCCAAAATACACACATAAAAAAAACCGAAGGGGGAGGGTCAACCCCCTAACCCCTTCCCCCTCCCCCCTTTCGTACGTGTCTACTCGTCTGAAAATAGTTTTTCCCCTCCCGCGCAAAGCGCGGAAGCTTTTACGTTTCATTAAATCATTAGAAAAAGAAGACGATTCGTTGTACAGTTTTTTACTCTTAATCCTCGTCTTAATTCATCCCCCTTTCCCGCGCAAAGCTCGGAAGCTTTTACGTTTCATTAAATCATTAGAGAAAAAAGACGATTCGTTGTACCGTTCTCGACTCTTTATCCTCGTCTGAATTAAGTTCCCCCTGCCCTCCCCCCGCGCGTAGCGCGGAAGCTTTGACGTTTCATTAATTCATTAGAGAAAGAAGACGATTCGTTGTACCGTTCTCGACTCTTAATCCTTGTCTGAATTTCAAATATGTTCTTTGTCTATTCCCTTTTCTTCCTACGTCCTCTTCCTTTACACTCCTCTCTTTTTTGGCCGGCGTTTATTGGGGGACCCCCCCCCCCCCCCCCACCGCCCCCCTGGCTACGCGCCTACTGTCAGATGAACATATGTTGATACCTTGTCCGCCCCGGAAGCTCAGGGGTTTAAGGTTTTAATTTACGGTCAGATTAGCATTCAGGGGTCCGCCTTAGCGCCCTAGACGGGGTCCAGGGGCAGAGCCCCGGAAGTTCAGGAGTTTAGGCATTTAATTACGGTCAGATGAGCATTATTTTGATACCTAATTGTTTAAATGGCAGGTCACTAATTGGCTTGGGGTTCAGGGGGCGGAGCCCCGGAATCTCAAGGGTTTTAGGCACTCAATTACGGTCAGATGAGTATCGAGGGGCCCGCCTAAGGGCTCTTGGTTGGGTCCAGGGGGCAGATCCCCCAGAATCCCAGAGGTTTCAGGCGTTTAATTACGGTCAGATGAGCATTTTTGATACCTTATTATTTGTGACACTAGCAGGACACTATTTGGCGTGCGGTCCAGGGGGCAGAGCCCCCAGAAATCAGGGGTTTTAGGCATTAAATGACCGTCATAATATGAGCACCTAAGGGCCCACCTTAGGGCCCTAGGTGGAATCCAGGGGCAGAGCCCTTAGGATTTTAGGCATTAATTTTAATCATGGTCAGATGAGCATATTTTGATACCCCATTATAATGTGACACTGGCAGTTAACTATTTTTTCTTTCTCGCTCTCTTTCTTTCTATTTCTCTTTAATATACTTTTTCAAAGAAAGTGTGGGGGGAGGGGCTCGAGGATCCCGATCCCCGCCGTTCCGCGGGCCCTGATATGTAGGCATCTCAAGAAGCATTTTCTTGCCTGGCTGTAAATTTAGGAATTTGTCATTTTCCAACAAACGCATGAAGTGAGGAAAATTATCTCATTTCAGCATTATTTGTTAACCACCGTTATGGAATTATAAATAAACCACGTTTGAATTCTATTTCTCCAACCCCCCCTCCCCTATCAGCATGCCAGTGGCCCCCCCCCCCCCCCCCTCCGATCTACACCTTGTTGGCGGGAAAAATGCAACTGATATCCCCCTTCTTTTCTTTTCTTCTTCCTATTTTGTCCTTCCCTTTATCTCCTCTTTATCTTTTTTCTTTCCCTTTCCTTCCTTCTCTTTTATTTTTTTTTATTGGGGGGGGGGGAGGGGGGAGGCAAGTCCTCCCTCCCCGATCTCCTTCTTCCCTTTTTTCTTTTCTTCTTCCTCTTCTTTTTTTCCCTTTCTCTCCTCTTTCCCTTCTTTTCCTTCTCTCTCTCTCCTTTTTTTTTTTTTTTTTTTTTTTGCGGGGGGGGGGGGCCAAGGCACGCTCGGCCCCCCCCCCTGGATCCGCGCCTGGCCTATTAACACGTAGTGCAGTGCTAGAGGTCAATACGCATAATAGCATGGACTCTTTGCTGGAGTGGGTATGTGCGCATGGCTCGTTACATTACATGGTAATCGGATGATTAAAACAGTTGAGTTGTTAACTTTGCTGTATGGAAAAATCATGGAAAGTTCCCATCGGGATTTAAAATGCTATTTCGTGAAGAAAATAAGTCCTTCGACTACCACAGCTCATTTCTTGACTTATTTACTCTTCCCTCAATAGCATTTAAAATCCCACGGGAGTGGAACATTCCATGCTTTTCCCTCCACCACCATTTAGCAACTTTATATTATCCCACCCCCTATTACAACAGGTTTGTTTTTTAGGCAATTGAAATAGCTCCCAAACCACCTTTTTTGTATGAATATTGTTTTTTTAGAAATATCGAGACCTAGATCTATATCTTGTTCTCAATTTCGTCTCTTTAAAAAAAATCTGTTTAGTTCAGATGACACATTATTTAAAGAAATTGATTTCCAATAACGTAGATTAACTTAAGGATTGATTTGTTTTATTTTTACATACAGGCAACTATGTGAAAGCGCAAAAACATCGCCAGGAAGGCAGAGGACACGTCAAACCTGGTATCGGAAGATGATGCCGTGTAGAAGCGAAAGAGACGTCTTCCCCAGAGATTAAGCAAATCTTCTAGTGATTCCGGAAGTGACACTGGTAAGTATTTGTCTCTTGATGGTAAGTAGTGCTTGGCTCGGCCAGAGACGTATAATTTACATCTTATTTCTCGTTTTCTTCAAAATCCAACAGATGATGAAAACCTAAGATAATTTATTTGGGATAGCTTAAGCTAGACATGCTTTGTGTCCTAGCCATGCAAAATGATGATTAATAGATGTGGCACCATTCCGGCAAAACTGGAAATTAATTTGTAATCTAGGCATAAATTTCGGACAAGAAGTTTACATTACCCAAAAGTTTGTTCAGTTTATGAGAATTCTTGTCATGTCTTGATATCCCTTTTAACATCTGCAATGTGTCTCTGTTTTTCAGATCTTGAATCAAGAAAACAACATGTACGCGGAGGAACGACTAAGGCTGTGGCAGCAGAGATACCAATGCCGAAACTGAATGTGAAGTCCAAGTCCACAACGCATTTTTCAGTTCCAACCCACAACTCCAGCAAGGGCTCGGGCTTCGGAAAGTAAGTTTTTTTCAGATAGCATTTCACAAACGAAAGTTTCTGAGGTTTTTTTTATCATCAGAACATATACTATAGAGCGTATAAACTAACAAAACAACATTTGCCATTTGTACTAAGTTGCTACACTAAAATACTGTTGGATTGGATAAGAGAGGCAGATTATCTCGGCGTACATGTAATTTATTTCATCAACAAGGCATGGGTATAGTTTTCTTACAGAAGAGTCGCTTTTAAATCCTTACAGTATGTATACTTTGTTGGAAGCGCTGCAAAGGTGTCGTCTTTGAAGCTGGGTGATATATTCCTGAAGTGACTAAATTGGACAGCTATCAAACATATCTCGCCAAAATATCCTATTAATTTGCTGTCAAACTTTTTAATGACTTGAACTGTTATTATAATGTATTTTATGTGTCTGTTTTTTTCTTCTCAGGCAATTTTCAAGTGCAGGTACTGTGTAGTGTGTACGCTGCAGAGGCTGGAGGAAGGGCAGCAGCAGCTGACGCAGTTGGTACAAAAACTGCTTTTGTCCAAATCGGGAGCGGCCGTTGATGTGGAAGACCTAAGGGAGCCGTTTACCGAACCAGTGAACACCACATTTTCATTCAAGGTAGATTAAGATACCTTCATTCAGGGGCAATGCAAAAAATCCTAAAACTCATACTTAAACCAAATTTTGACCATTTCAGCTAATAATGGAGAAACTTTATCAGCGACATAACAGTTTTGTTGGTGTATCTTTTTGGATTGAATTGCCAACATCTTGTTGAGAATGCAAGACAAAGTTGTATAGGTCTGTAAATGTACACCTTTTTGTAAGGATGCTGAAACCAATGTGTGTGCTGCCAAACTCTCTTATAACCTTGTCTTCTATATTCATAGACCCTTAAATTTGAGTATTCATATTTGCCTGTTAATAATTCATATCAACTCATTTCTATCAGTTTATTGCAAATAGCTTTTGTAGATTGTTCATGTGTTTTGTGTTGATTTTATATTTGAAGTAAGATGCAAGGCTTCTGGGAAATCTTGACCTGCCCACTAAATCTTTGGTCGATCAAAAGGACAATTTTTTACTCGGATTTAAAGGGGAAATCTACCCTAGAAATTTCACTGCTTCAATCAAAGGAGACAAATTTGAACAAAGTTAAAAATAAGAAATGGGCAAACTCGGTAAGGAAAACAAAGTAAGGAAACTACTCTTTTATTACATTTTCTAGTAAATTACTCTCGGCTATTCAAATTGACAATGCTGATGACATCTTGAGTAGCTCTAAATTCACTTTGTACACAAAATTTTACATTTTCTAACCCCCATAGTCAAAGCATGTTGTGTAGAAAGCTATTCGTCATTAGTAATCTGAACATACTCTGATTAAAAGCTGTGGAAATGTGTAACTTTAAGGAAAATTTAGAAAATATGAAATTTTGAGTACAAAGTTGATGGATAGCTACTCACAGTTGGTGTCATCAGTGTTGCCAATTTGTAGAGCTGAAACGAGTGTAGTTTCCTTGTTTTGTTTGGACGTACTTTCACTTGAAATGTGACTTCTTAAAATAGTCACATTTTTATCACTTGTAGAAGTTGATGAGAAAGTAAATACATGTACTCTTTTGAATAGTTATATTTTGCACCGGATGATGAAGCTAATCCTGGGTGGAGGCACATAGCTAAATCGGTTATTCACATGTATTTAATGATAATTTGTGACATTTTGTTAAAAGGTTCTGGTGAATTTATTCACATTGAATTTGATATAGTACACAACAAATTTACAGTAATCCACTATTTGGTTTTACCAAAGATCAAGACTTATTATAGAAAGATTTCTTAATCATTTGCTGGGGCATCTTTTTGGCATGAATTGCCAGCTTCTGTAAATAACTCAAATTGCTTTTATAAAGTGTGTTACCAAAGTTGCTATCTATTGTGTGCTGCAAAATTATTGACACTATTCATTTTATCTTTGCCTTGTATATTCATAGAGACATAGACCCGTGAATTATATGAGTATTCATATTTGCCAGTTAATGAGGCATATCTTCAACTCATCTATCATTTTCTTATGTTTTATTTGTAGATTGTTCATGTGTTATGTATCTATAGTTTTAAAGGGATAGTTTAGTATTGGTCAAACTTAACTTTAAAACCAAAACCTGCACCATCACGGTGCAAAGTAATAATTACAAACGGCCAAGTAAAGCCCCTGTTAGTATTCAAAATGACCCGTTAATTTTAGTTTCTGCATTTAATGTTTGTTAAAATAATAATTAAATATCTATATCAATTGCTTTTTAAAGAACTATTCAGATTTTTTTTCTTCAAAGTAGTCTTCAAGCATTTTTAATATTTTGAATAAAAATATATTTATGGATATTTCAGCCGTTTGTGAACCGATATTGATCAAATAACAATTTATTCTGAATATTAGAATTGTATGTTCTTTCGGGGGCACTTCGGGAAATACCAATACTCTTTTTCAAATATACATGATGTACTGCATTGCCAAGCCTTTGTACATATTTTGTAAATATGTTTGATAATAAATTCATAAAATCAATCAAATACATGTGTGACCTAGCGTTTATTAAAAATTCACTGTATATTGGACGTTCTTAAAAGGTTTTCTGAACGTTCCTAAAACGTTTCCAGGACGTTCTAGACGTTCTTAAAAGGCTTACTGAACGTTGTAAAAACGTTTCCAGGACGTTCTAGACGTTCTTAAAAGGTTTTCTGAACGTTCTCAAAACGTTTCCAGGACGTTCTGGACGTTCTTAAAAGGTTTTCTAAACGTTTTCAAAACGTTTCCAGTACATTTGGACGTTTAGAAAACGTTTTATAAACGTTCCAGACGTGTTTTAAAACGTTTTCTAGACGTTCTTAAAACGTCTGTAGTGCATTTTAACGTTTTACAAACGTTTTAAGAACATTCCAAACGTTTTTTAAAGGTTTTCTGCACGTTCTAACAACGTCCACAATATATTTAGAACGTTTTCAAAAGGTTTTTGGACTTTTCGAATGTCTGAAAGGTTTTTAAAGGTTTTTTTTTTGTTCTTTTAACGTTTAAAAAACGTTTTTAAAACGTCCAATAAAACGTTTTAAATACGTCGAAAACCTACCACATTTTGACGTCCAAAAAACGTTTTCACAAAACGTCCAAAAAACCAACTTGGAACGTTTTTAGAACGTTCAGAAAACGTCCAATTGTTAGTTGGGCTCCCACTGAGCGAAATATTGGCTGGCACGATTTTCAAATTTTAGCACACTAAATTTCAAATTGATATCAAATTTTGGCCCCCCCCCCCCCACCTGCATATATACACCCTGTAAGGATCTTCTTAAACCAGCCCTTTGCATACCCCTCCAACTTGGCCTCGACCTCCCTCATTTCAAAATTTTCTTTTACTTGACAAAACTATACAGATCAAGTTATAAGATCAAAGGTAAATATATTTACCTACTCTCATGGTGCATGGTGGTCCGTTCTCTCCAGCCGACATTTTTCTTTCAAGCACATACTCAAAAAAGGCAAGCACTTGGTACGGCAACAAGTCTCTCTGTACATTTTCCTTTAAAAGTGAGTGGGGGGGGGGGGTTAATTCTAAGAATTAAAAAATGAGCATTATCATAGCATTGATAAGCATTTTCAAAAAAAATGTTTTAAAAGATGCGTAAGACTCGAAAGAAGAAA
This sequence comes from Strongylocentrotus droebachiensis, assembly GCA_035222895.1. NCBI lineage: Eukaryota > Metazoa > Echinodermata > Echinoidea > Camarodonta > Strongylocentrotidae > Strongylocentrotus > Strongylocentrotus droebachiensis. The sequence continues at coordinate 180,576 of JAVYIG010002714.1, read as the reverse complement.
AGTCACGAAAGGAAAACTTTAACGTACATGTAGTGTAAGACAGCTGGGAGCATCACAGTGAGTTAAGTCTAGATCTAGTCCATGCAATTACTGTCTGATTTTATATTTTGACTAATTCAAATCTGGTCACTTTGTCACAAAATCAGTACTTGGACTAGACCCTAGATCTAGATTTAACCGTTTACTTTAGGTGTGTGTGGGGGGGGGGGGGGGGTTATCGGGTACTGGGCACAAGGCATTGAGGGAGAGGGCGAATCACTTGAGGCATTCAAATTCAAGAGCAGGCCGGCCCGGTAGCAAAATAGCAAGGTTTAGATCTAGTTACTGACAACAAAAGTCACTTTTACTATAGGCCTAGATCTAGTAAGTAGACCCCTCTAGGCCTATGTTTGCATGATACTACGCAAAAAATAAAGATCTAGACTAGACTCTACCCTAGTCTAGATCACTCCAGCAAAGCAATTAAGTATTACTAGATCTAGACTAGGTCTAGGCCTAGAACTTTAGACCAAAATTTCCGTCTCTTTCGTTCGTTAAGCCCCTTATTTGGGTAGGGTCGGCTCTCTCTCTAAAGAGAGAGCCGACCCTTATACCCAAATAAGAGGCTTAACGAACGAAAGAGACGGAAAATTCGGTCTAGATCTAGATCTAGTCTAGGCCTAGATCTAGATCTAGACTCTAGATCTAGATCTAGACTACATCTTTATTTTTTACGTGGGCCTAGATCTAAAGGAGTCTGACTTTAGTCTTTATTTTTACTTTAATTTAAAGTAAAGTTTAGACTCAGTAGGCCTAGACTCTAGGCCTAGAACTAGAAGTTATGACTTCTCATTCTGTTGATTTTTATTTTTAATAGGTCTAGATCTAGGCTGACAAAAGCATCATGGCGTATTTTTGCGATTAAAGGAGGCACATCAATTTTTCACATTTTGCGTGTATTCTCTATGGGACATGACTCTTTTTCAAAAGTGGATTCTACATTCCCGTCTTTCGCGAGCAATATCACCATGAGCGTCATTGTTTACATGTCTAAATAACTTCTCCCTTTCTCTATTTAGTAAATATTCAAATCTATCATAAGAAGTGAAGACAGACCACCTAAATCGTCCCCATGACGAATTAAATTTCTAGTTATTATTGTTATTATTATTATTGTTGTATTTTCTTTGTATCCTCGAATGTATCTATATATTGTTTATGTTGTTTGTATATGTACATCACTCGCCAGTGGAGGCCAAATTTCTGTATTTTTTAAATCAGACAATAAATTATCTTGAATCTTGAATCTTGAATACATAAAGTGAGCTGTAAATGGTACATGAGCATTTGCCTACATCAATAACCCACTTCTTGTTATTGCCAAAATTTTACTGATTGAATCTTTGCGCAGCATAAAATGTACGACCATTCAGTACAATGGTCTGAAAATCAGACTATTACTTATTGGTTCTATAGCTCTTAATTCGATTCGACAACTAATAATCGTTATTTTCCCACTTAGAAACATTTTCAAGCCCTCTTTTATTTTAGGGAAGTTCTAAATTAGTATTATCTTTCAAATGCCGTTGGAATTTAACTTTTTCATTTTTTGGACTGCAAATGGGACATACACTATGAACATGACTGACAAAGAAAGCGGACAAAATATACAATTCCTCAGGTAGACAAAGGAACATCCCTTCACTGCTATTATGTAAACATGTGTAGAACAGGTGAATATGCATGTGACACCTGTTCTACAATTTTTTACATAATGGCAGTGAAGGGATGTTCCTTTGTCTACCTGAGGAACTGTATATTTTGTCCGCTTTCTTTGTCAGTCATATTCATAGTGATAGTAACTTTAATGAACAATCAAAGAGAACACACTTTAGAATATGAAAAAACCGGAATGATAGCATGGACAGCATTTGTTCCCTCTTGAAACGCCGAACATACCACTGTGTATGCAGCTGAAAATACAATGGCGTCGTATTTTATTTACAAGCGACGGAATCTTTTTTTTTTTTATCCCTGCGTTTTTCATTTAAAAAATACCATGCGCGGGGTCCGGAGTGAGGCAATAGATTAACAATTTAGCCTGACGGTAGTGAAGTAAGAGAAATAACTGAAGACAACATGTCAAAACAGGCACTGAAAATGTGTGAGATGTCATGGGACATCGTCTGCTTGTGCAAATCATGTTCAACATGTGACGGCACATTTTTCAGCAGCGTTCGGAGAGCTTTTCAGGTGCTATGCCGGGGCTGTATTTAAATGTTTTGTAATTAATAATTAACATCATTAGTTCGAATGTTTCCAAGCATTAAATTTTGATAACCGTGTCCAATCAAAGTTCACCTTTGCAATAATCACAATAAAGTTAGTTTTTAAATCAATGAACCTTCTCTTTAATGCTTAACCTGTTTCAACGCAGTCGACCCTATCGCCCAAATTTAGATAAAAACTGAAAATGCATTGATAATTTTTTTTTTTTTTTTTTAACGAGAATTTAACTCATCTCCCTGGCAATGTATACAAAATCGTTGTTCCTGCTGGTCCCCCTTCTTTTCTGACAAAACATGGGGGACATTTGAAATGATGTCCCCCTAGAAAAAAATCGTGGGGGACGTGCCCCCCCCCCCCCCCGGATTGACGCCCTTGCCCTGTGAAGGTCTTGATGTCAAAAGTTGTTCAGACGGTACATGTATTTGCTGGTGTTCCATACTTCTCCCAAAATGCTGTTATGATGACACAGCTATAAACACTCATTCGTTTTTTTGTATTTTCGTTTTTTTAATAACTTATGCTGAAAATTCTTCTTTTTTCTTATATGAGCGTGTTGTTACAAGAGTAACCTTAATACAAGTATTCCCTTTATCATAATGTCTTTAGCATGACATAATCTATAACGCCTGGTAATTGCTCAATCAAATATATGTAAAGATAAGAATGAATTAGACCTATGTTCTGATTCATTATTTTAATTTTAAACCGTGTATAAGTATCTTCAGTTTCAAAGACTTGTTTATACATGGAACTACATAATCGCTTTTTTGTTTAGCGTGCCGCGATAGAGATTTTGGCTCTGACTGTCTCCAGAATTGTAACTGTATGGATGGAATGCCGTGTGATGTGTTTACTGGGAGATGTGAAGAAGGCTGTGAGCCGGGATGGTCAGGAGAAGGCTGTCAAGGTAAAGTATCATATTGGGCGTATCTAGAGACAGGGGAGGGTTCCAATTAAAATCAATTTAAAGAGATTTATTTCAAATATATATATACAAAGTAGTAAATAAACAGATTATGTAATGTTGTCTATGTAAAATTGTTTTAAAATGCATTCTGAAACATACAACATATTTAGAGGATACACCGCTAAAGGCAAAAAAAAAACTCCTCTGTCCATCGTTAATTCACTGCCAGGAGCCTTCAAATAGGGGATGAATAAGTCTTCGAAGAAACTTCAAAGTTCAAATATTCAAGTTATTTTGGGGGGGCCATGATGGTATCCCACTGCTGCCATATTATCCACATGGCCTCAGACAGTGTGAAGGACTTTCCATTAGCAATGACAGATATGGGAATATCTGCCCATGTCGGCCGTAAAACAAGGAACGTGGGAAGAAGAAGAGAACGAAGGAGAAAAGAAGAAGAAGGATAATGAGTCGAAAGAAAGATAAAAAGAAAGGTTTCTTTACTTTGGATTTGGAAGTTTCAAAGATATACCATGTCACCGTTGCAACTGAGAAGCTAGATAACTATAACCAATAAATCTAGACCAATATAAATCAAATGTAATGGTGACGAATGAATAGGCCTATTATTTAATACAGAAACCTTTAAATATTTGGATAAAGCTATTAAATGCGAATTCAAAACAAATGTATTGTTGTGCTTGTTTTACAGTGCCATCCATTTGCCCAGTGGGTTATTTTGGTGTCAATTGCACTGACCATTGCAACTGTCCAGATAATGTTGGTTGTGACAAGGTCTCTGGATTCTGTATCACAACACAAGGTCAATGTGAAGTAGGATTCACATCAGACTCAGTGGACTTGCCCGGTAGCTGCAACTCATGTGAGACTCCATTTCTGCATTAAATTAATTTGTAAATATTGATGTGGTTTCATGCATAATTTTTCTTATCATTCTCTGCCTTTCGTTCTACCATGGCTTAATTACATTGATAATTTACAAGTCATATAGAAATCATTGATTGCACAATCTCTCCCCTCTCGTTTTAGTTAGTGGATGTTACAACCTGTGTTCCGGTACATGTCACTGTCGAGATGGTGAAGATGATTGTAACTCGGTGACTGGTTCGTGTAGCTCAGGTAGATGCCATCCACGATGGACAGGGGAAAGCTGCCAAATAGGTATACATCATTACTGCTTACTCATGTTTTTCATTCACTTCGATAGAGACTTTAACTAGTACACATGCGTTCACATTCTTGTGTCCACATTCGGTTATTATATTATTAGTGTAGTATTATCATTATAGTTGGTGTTCTTGTTGCCACACCGTTTCTTTAATATCAACTCACCATATTCCTTATCTCTCATTGGTCTTTTCTGGCTTAGCACTTTTATCATTTGATATTTGCTGTGAAACTATAATGAAGACCTTTCAGGTGTAACCTATTTTATTCATTTCCATATATATATATATAATTTTCTAATACTTCTAAGTTGGAGAGTTAACATATGCTTCCCCCTATATGTCTCTTTTGTGGTTAGATCGCTTCCAATCTGCACGTGAGAAGACAAACCCGGGTAACGCTATATTTTCCTGTGCAATCTCGTTCGATTCACCAACGAATTATGAACCTGACTTTGTGAAAGCTACCACAGGGGACTTCTCAATGGACAACTGGAGAGTGGCCAAAGATCCTCCACAAATCTTCTCTTCAGCACTTCTCATTTTCATGTTCGACATCCAAGACATTTCGGATGACAGTCCTATTTACTGTTTCATCGGAGACCCTTTCAATAAGTCGTCCGAGTTCGGCTTTATAAGGTTGGCGTCCGCTGCTTTTTATGGTGCGTATGTTTAATATACTTCATGAATAATATTTTAGGCAATGTTAATGACATTGCTAGGCACTGTCTGATGTGCTTATCGTCGTTTAAAAATGATCGATAACAGGTTTTTTCTTCCTATGTATTTTGTGTTGGTCTTAAAAAATGGCAAATTCTATAGCTCATTTAAAGCGCAAAAGGAAAAAGAAAGAGAACAGAAAGTGTTTAAAAAGAAAAATTGCGTGATTTAGAAAAAAAGAACAACACAAAAATCACCTGGTCAGCGCACGTCTTCATTCTTTGTCTATAGTCAAAAAATCTTTTAAAAGGTGATAACAAAAGAAATGTAACTTTTTAAAAAGCGAGAACATAACATGTTTCAAGATTACAAGTGTGTGATTAAGAAAGTGAAAGGCAAAAAATGTTAATAACAAATAGCCCCGTCTGTTTTAATTTTCGGAATTAAGGACCTTAAAAATTATGATTTTTTTAAATAAATAATTTGTTTCTATATTTTGTTCAATCAGTCTCAATCGTAAAATAGAGTTTTGAAAAATAAGACTTCTTTCTTATGTTAACATCACGGGTCACATTATTACTGCATCGTGTTAGGGTCGGCAAATAAAGGGAACTGGGTCCTGTCTATTCTCTGACATTCTCGAAAACACTAAAAACACGTCAATTTTAGCGTGTATGTACATACCCGTGGCGTATCTATATTTCGACGCCCGGGGCAAGTTATTTACTTGCCCCGGGCGTCGAAACAAAAATACGAGGTTGTTTTTTCTTCTTTAAAAAACAACCTATATTTAGCAGAACTAATATAAAGGTGAGCTTTGATAGCGTGTCATTAGGGTGGAGGAATTTCATATTGACTGTTTTGCAAATGAAAATAATGCCGAACAGATGTAATATTATTATTTCACACTTTTTAAACCAAATAATGAAAACAAAGTTGAACTGTTGTTTATGGATAACGCTGGGACAACATCAATTCAGCTTCATAAGACTCATCGCGAGGGGTTCGCCTTTTCACTTCACTCTTTAATGTTAAAATGTCTTAATGGAATATCGTGTAAATGCCAAACATTCAAGTTCTACATGTACACTGTTGGTCATAATGGTGGAATATTTATTTTTTACCCCGATTTATTGAATGATTTTGAAAATGATTTATTCCTAATAGATCTAGATAATAGTATACATTCTCAGATTTTAATGAATGACAATTGGGGAGTGTTTGTCTTGCGTGACTGCTAAAGCATGTGTGTGCTACTTTGCTAATCAACTAGGGGACCTACGTCCTTAAGTCATAACTGACAGTAATGGGGATAAATGCCTCATAAAAGGGCACTAATATAGCACATCGACACGGTTTTTGATCCTGGGGGCTCACAGTAACGAGGCCATTGCTAAGCCAATGACTCATGACTGTACGCAGCGGGCGCTAGGGTACGTCGACGCCCCCAGAAAAACAAAAAAACAAAGAAAATGCAATAAGTTTTCAATAATTAATTGCATTTTCCCCCAGTCTCAAACAGGAAAAATTCCTCTGTAGGGCCATACATTATGATTTAATGCATGCCCACATTTTTTTTATGTTGGGGGTCGGGGCAAAATGTAATGAATTAGAGAATATGAAAAATGCACCAGTCTGTAAAAATTGTAGTCATTTATTTCTTGAAATGTTGGCTCGGGGTTTTCATCCAAAATGTAGAACCAAGACGTTAGTATACAAAAATGACCTCCCCCACGATTTATTTTGGCACCTTGATGATCTAGAATAGATTTTTGTTTATATTCTTGACACAATCCGTTTTCCAAACTTTAGTTTGGTTTTGACATTCAGGAATTATCAGATAAAAGAATTTGAGTGTGCTTTGGGGCGAGATCATTTGCTTTCTACGAGGAACATGGAAAAGAAAAAAAAAGGATCTCTATTAAAAAATGATCCCCCTTTTTCTTATCTACTCTTTCCCCTTTTACGCGTTTAATGTGGGGGGCGTCATTTACTCTCTTACAAAATTTATTTGCTTTATACAAATTCGCGCGCTCGTTTGTACAAAGTAACTTTTTTCAAAAGGTATCATATTTTTAGGTGTAGGCCTTTCAAATTATCGATTCGATGTACAACTTTGGCCTTTTTATAGTATGTACGATCAAGCAATTTATTCAAACTGAATTGCTACAGCATTGACTCTGTCTTCTCCATTTAAAAAAAAAACTATTGTATTTTGATATTATAATTTTAAGCAGGGGATGATCCCCGATAAACCTCTGTGGTTTTTGATCACCCCCTCTGCAGGTTCATCTTTTGTTGTAATGCTTTTATATTTTATTGTAATTTATACTGTCTTTTATGAATCTGTGGAAATAAATGAAATTGAAATTGATTTTTTTTCCATGTTTGTAGGGTGGGGTAGTAATAAGAAATATCTATGGAACAGGTAAAGCTACTTTAACATGGTTCAATATCCCACTTTCCATCAGAGAATTAACCTGTCTTGCTTCTTTCAAAAGATCCCTTAAAACATACTTCTTCCCTAAAGAGTAAGAACATTAATGCGATTTACCTAATTTATTTTAAAGTCTAGGTATTTCATGTTTCTTCTTCACTATCCGTAAGCGCTTTTTTGTAAACACCATGGTACATTTTGTTAGGACCCCTAAATGATCGATATTTTAATTTGTATTATTATTATTATTATTATTATTAGAGGTGTAGTGGTCGAGTGGATACGTCGCCGGACTCCCGATCACAAGGTCCGCGGTTCGAGTCCCGCCGCCGCACTAATGTCCTTTGGCAAAACATTGATCTACATTTGCCACACTCCACCCAGGTGAAGTAAATGGGTACCTGGTAGGAATTTATTCCTTGAAATGCTAGAGCGCCGTATGACAGCCGTGCTAAAGCCAGGGTAATAATCGGGAGCGCCAGGAGGGTCAAATCTGACTGACATGAGCGCTATACAAGAACCCACTATTATTATTATTATTATTATTATTATCATATTAGTATTATCATTTTATTATAACTATTATTTTAATTTTATTTTGTGTTCGTCTTGATCTCACTTCTGCAGTTTTACCAAGTTTTAGTGGTGAACCAGAACTACTTGAATTGGGATACTACCATGCAACCATCGGTTGGAGACAATGGGACTCTAGCTCTGAAACAGGGGACGGACCTATTGTTGGATATAAGATATACGTGCGATCAGGTAGCAATGTTGTGTTGGCTAAAGAAGTACAACCTCCAAGCATGGTGAACAATACGGGCCGTTCCGTATCGAAGAGGTCTGCTGAGAATGCTACTGAGATGGTCATGTATAATGTCAGTGGACTTGAAGCAGGATCAACGTACTCGGTTCAGATTGCAGCGATACGGGATGGCATCAGCGGTGAAGGAGAACAAGGACCAGCATTGACATTTACAACAAATCAAGGTTGGCATATCAAAGAAATGAAATGTAAAAAAAATACGCGTTATAATTATGACGGCCTATGAGAAATATATAGAAATGCTTGAAAAATCATGAATCAAAATAAAAAATGGAACAGATAAAATATATTTCGAAAAATGAAGAACTATCAACTGAAGCTACATTGGTATTTGTAATCTAGTATATGATTTATTTATTAGTTATCTTTTAACTCTGATGCTACCTTGGTAATTCTTACTCCTGTCATTTCTTTTCACTAACATCCGCCTTCACACACCATCCTCTTCACCTACCACCTCTTCTCCACCAAAATCAACTTCAGCTGGAGGTTCTTCAAGCTCCATAGCAACTGTCGTAGGAAGCGCTGTTGGTGCTATGGTTGTGATTGTTATCGTTATAGTTCTCATCATCATCTTTTACAAACGAAGAAGGTTAGAGAGATACCTTGTACTTAACCTGTCCCTCTTATTAGTCCATTCTCATCGAACTCTTCCACGCAAGATGCTAAAACTGTATGGTCATGAAAATACAAGCTGAATAATAATCATAATAATAGTCAACATTTATAATACGCCATGTCTCTCAAAAATGACACTCCTGGCGCAGTTGTGTGAAAATTGCATAATCATGAATGTTTTATTAAATCTGTAAAGTTATTTAATTACTTTCTTCTTCGTTTTTAAGTGCTATTCAATGTAAATATTCTAAAGCATAACACTTTCTAAATGTTAATACAACATGCTTGAAAGATGTATTATGTTAATGACATGTACTTTAAAAGTACCATACCATGCCATGTAGTGGGACTTTATTTGTTATTGTTTTATCTATTTAATCGATGCAATTTATCCATGCTTTCCTAATAATAACTTTCAGGTCTAAAGGAAAGGAGTCCGATTCGTCTCCGCACTATTATTACCCTGAATTTGGTGGAAATCCTGTATTTGATCAGTCAGAGACAGACGTTCCTACCTACCACACGGTCATACCTACCATACCATACCGGCAGTAATACCCACCAAGATCTTCAGAAACCTGATCAGGAGGCATTTAGGGAAGAATTGAATGACGTAATAAAGAGAAATTATGTCAACGTGCCAGGCATTTAAACAGTTCTATGATAAAACATTAAATACATTATTAAAGGTACTATGTCCTATCTGCAGGCCACAAAAATGAAAGGTTAAATTCAAACGGCATTAAAAAAGAAAACTAATTTAGAACTTCTCTCAAAACTAAAGCGCTTGAAAATGCATTTTTGTGAGAAAAAAATAATATAGTATTAATGACTGCTTTGAGAGAAATAGTTGTTTTATACGCTCAAGGGAAGGTTACAATTGTAACCTTCCCGAAAGCGTATAAAAACAACTATTTCTCGAATATTAAAGCAGTCATTAATACTTTTATATGCCGAAAAAAGTGTCAACTTATGACACCACCTCGGCCTTTCTCTAGTTTATCTGCACGGTTGTTTTTATGAGTGTATCTTTGAGAGTTTATTTCTAGTCTGACTCTAAGCAAGATATTTTTAACATTTGGGGGGTGGGCCCCTGTGGGGAATATGGAGAAAAACCTGCTCTTTCATATGACACCTCACTTAATATTGAGTATCACCTTCAGGATCCCTGGGATCACGAGCAATATTGGTTTGAATCTCATTTTGGTAATTAAAAAATCGACCAATTTTGCATGAGTGCGCAATGCACTTGGACTGCATAGAGATGTGTGCAATCTCTATGGGAAGGATTTTAGGCACACAATATTTGTATGGAGAACTTCACGTACCCTTTTGGTGTTCTTGCTGTCAGCAGAATTAATAAAGTCTTGCATTTGATCATCATCAAGAAAAATGCTCTTTTTTTTCTGACCGAAGGCGGAACTAGATTCACAAGGACGGTGAAATTGTAATTTCATTTGGGCACCCTGGCAACTGTATTCGTTGCAGGATCGAGGTGGCTTCAAGGGAATTATCGGCTAAATCTATTTTTAGAACAAAATTATATGGATCTAGGTTTATCTTTAGCGCTCAACCGAATTAATTCACTTCAATGATAAAATACATATCTCAATACGTTGACGAGAAATAGTAATTTTGCAAAAATGCTCGTAGTTATACGAAATACAGTAACTGTAACTGTATAAAGAGTAGTACTTTTCAAAATACAAGTAACTGATGAGGGTGCTTTACTAATAGTTTGAAAAAGCAATACCTTCAATTAATATTATGTCCTGTATTTTAATGTATGTGATCATGATAAGCATATACCGGTAGTGGTTTATGTATCCTTTCCTCTTTGAACATGAAAGACCTATTTATTTACCATATTTTGTTTGTATTTGTTTGTATGCTTTTTAATATTTGGTTCACATAATGTATATTTTGTACACTTCATTAACATGTATAATTCTGTTGTTAAATAGCTTTTGATATTCATAATGTCGGGGACGAGATTTTTGTTGTTGCAAATGTAGAGCTGGAATTTGTTTTTATTGCTCAGAAGCTTAGCGTGCCTTTAAATTACTTGATTGTTTATTTATAGCTGTTTGAGATAGTTGAGCAGAGGAACAATAAGCTGCACAGACTTGTTATGATAACTTGTTAGTTTCTTTGAGGTCTGTACATTCTTTAGAACAGGTGAAAATATCTTAGATGTACTCTAATATGTAGTGAGACGCTTCACTCAGTAATATCTTTACTCTGTATTACAAGTAGGTCCGTAGCTTGGCATGCACTAGCTTTGTTTGCAGTGCAGCCATGTATGCAGTGAAATATCTTTACATTGTATTAAAAGTAGGTCTGTAGTTTGGAATGTGTAGTAGTCTCAAGCTATAGAGGGATTTTGTGTGTGATTACATTCAATCTACATGTATCTAATGGAGGCTACCTCTGAAGTTTTGAGGGGCGGATTAATCTCGGGTAATCCGGTTGCTTCTGGGACTAGTTTTATAGTGGGAGGATGGAGAGGCCGGGAAGCTTGAATTTATTTCCTCTACCGTCTTTCATTCGAGGTGTTTGTCTTGTCTAGCTGCTTTCAATGTAACAGAAGAAGCTGATTCATGTGTTAGGTATGTAGAATAATTTCATATGCATGTTAGATAAACCTTACTTGAAGTTGTAGCGGTCTTATAAAGTTATTTGCTCTATGATATAAAGGACAGGTAGATGCGTTGTACCATACGTGGTCAGCGCGGTTACGTGTGTTAACTTATAGCATTTTGTTGAGGCCGTCTGGTCAGTGTACTTTATATTAAGGTTTACATTCAAATTGTTCAGTGTACTGAGGTTTGCTTGGAAGTTAATGAGGCACAAATTGAGAAGTGAATTTGTAATTTGAAGATTTGAATCGTTTTAATTATGCATTGTACTAAGATTTCTTTGAGTGGCAATTGACTTTTAAAGATGGCAGACCAGCCGAACTTATGCCACGCCCACTTGACTTTGCATTCATTGATAAACATGACATCGAGGATGTAATTATATTGTGGTCGTGCTAGCTTGTGTTAAATTAGGTGAGAGAAATTAAACCTTTAAACTCTCAATTGTTTAAATAATATGAAATGCTTGAATTACAATTGGTAATTTAATGTTGCAGTGCAGGATTGTAATATCACTTTGCTTTAATTTATTTAGCTGCCTGCCTGTCGGTTGTGGCCGAGTCGTGTGTTAACTCATGCTCTGCTTTGGGTCGGCTTGAGTGCTCGGGGTTGTTGAACCTGGGTGAGCATTTACTTTATATTTTGTCATGTAATTGTACTTTTGGATATGAAGTATGAACAATGTAAAAGTTCAACCAAGTTTTGTTATGCTATTAAATTGATAATCATATTTATAAATGTATGACTAATGATATGATAAGTTGTAATTAATAGGCAATTAAGTATAATTATACACACACATACCCATACATCCATTTAATTCAGTTTGGATTTATTTAGTACTTGTGACTCATTAATTGCAAGTTCTGGAGTTTATAGTAGGGATTGGAGTTAGAATTTATTCTTTGAAATTAATTTTGCTCTTGCATTGCAAGAGAACGAGTGTTATCAGAGGATAACGAGGAAGTAAGCTATTGAGGAGCAAATTGGAGGATTTGCATGTCACATTTGAGGTGACGATGTTCTCGAGATATACAAGTAATTCATTATTATCTGTGATTTGAGGGCAGATGTAGGGTGCTAATGAATAACTTGTATTGTTAGCTGAGGATTTGATATGATTTTGGGGAAATCGCTTATAAATTATTTTCAATTTTTACTTAAATTTTAATATGATTATAATAATAGATATGTTTTCAATAGTACAATATTATGCATACTAATTGCCATGTATTACAATGAACTGATTGATCGTTGTTTCCTGTCTTTGCAGGGTTTTTTTTTGTTTTGATTAAATAAAAATGATCAACTGCAACCGCATCATTTGCCTCTGACTCCTCTCTCGATCTCCTGTCCTACCCACGACAAATAACCAATGTATAAAATTCACATCATATCACAGTGAAGAAATATGTCAGTAATATGATTGCATGAATAACTGCAGTTTGACAAATATATTTGGTGAGTCTCGAGATAATCCTAGCACTAGCAGAATCATTCAGAACAAAATGTATGGAAACCTGGCGAAGTGGGCTCACAAAACACTCAGACATTTTCATTACCATGACTATAAGGAAGTATAATTCCGGTGTTGTATTTCATTCTTATCACGCCTTCTTGAAAGACTACACCAATGGTAAGTCATGATCATTAGTGAATTATTAACTAGTTTACTTAAAGGTAGTACAAAGTTTTGGTATGGGGTCATGGATTTGGTTCAAATTAACATATTGGAAGCATATGCGATCCTACAATATTCAGTGATCGTTGTCGCGGTTGAAATCGAGTCTAAAGTTATGAAATTGTAAATAATAAACTTTTTATGTTGTATAGCTCCCTCTCAAGGTCAAGATATTAATTAAGCTATAAAACAATGTTTCTGGTGCAAAATCGACCGATTAGCTATTCCCGTTTGGAAATTATATATCACAACTACATATTCTGAGATTTTCATGGTCGCAGCTACCATTATACGGCCGTAGGCGCTATTTGAAATTAATCAAAATTTACCCGGAGCACCGGTAAATTTTTATATTCAATTTTTCTCGAAAGCAGAAGTGTTTTAGGGGCTAAATTTTCTGGTGCTTATAATAAATCCACAAGGGCATCCAAATATATCAAAATGGTAAAAATCACTATCCACTCAATTTTCAAACTTTCCCAAAACTTTGTATTACCTTTAAATTACTCGTGAATCGCTTGAATTCAAAGTTGACCTATACAAATAATTAGAGAAAACTTCATTATATATTGGTCGTAAAACACAAGAGACGATATTGAGTAATGGTAATTAGGCTTGATCATAAACGGTTTTTGAATCTTGTGATTCCGTACATATAAAACCCTTGATAGATATGAAGTATTTACTAAAGATGAGGATTGAAGAAGATGGGGAAAGTTATTCAGGCCAGTGAATACATGATTACAGCTAGGCTTGGATAATATTGCAGTTTACAATTAGTTAAAACAAAAATATAACAGATTAGGTCCCGATGAAAATTCAGCTGCCGGGGTGCATATGGGCACCGCCTCGATCGTATGGCGGAAAAGGGGAAGAATTAAAGACAAAAGGGGAAAGGCACACTTTATTAAAGGCGATAGGACCCTCCAACCGCATATCCGGTTGTTTTGTCAATTCACACTTCAATTTAGTGTGTACAATTGATGACACCCCTCAACCTAGGGCCCCATCAATGCATGGAGCCACATTACACCACTGGTTTCATTATTGTTGTATTTGTTACATAGGTCATAGAATAGTCATGTATAGGCTTTTGTGTTTATCCCTTTGGTTCTGTGTTTATCCCTTAGTTCTGTATTTACCCCCCCCCCCCCCCTTCTCATGTTTTATCCATCATGCCCATTCTAATTGGTAGTGATCGGTGCCAGGCTGATGACTGACGGATACACAACACACAGAGCATTATATTGCACGTGAATAGTATCATAGCGGTTTTATAGGTACAATGCGATCTTTACACTTATGAAATTGGCAATTCTACAATTGGGTGGACTTTAAATGAACTACCTTCAACTCCAAATGGGTGATTGAAAAACAGCCTCACCCTTCGATTGCCGCTCAAGCAAGGACAAACAATTCGCGAAAAAAATTCTCGATGAAATGTATTTCGTCTAGAATTTTATGACAAAGATTCTAGTCAAGAAGCTGGCCGGTCCTTTATATTCCCTATACTGCACTTGACTCAAGCCGCCGAAGATGGCGTTATCAAAGACCACATAATTATGCTCACAAGCCCAGCCTAAAACAAATTTGCCGGATGTCCTAGTTTAAGGAACACGCCATCTTCGGCTGACAGCAAATAAGTAGTGGGAGGTCGCATTGCGTTGGTGTGGTGGAGACCAAAATGAAATAGACCAGATTTTGGACTACAAAGATTCGCGATGTCACGATTCGTGATGTCCCTTCTGGGCCACCATAAATACAGCAGAAGGGGAGACTCTCTATGAAAACTTTGCGTATGAACGTTAGGTAGTGGACTTACTACCAACATTTTGTGGAATTATTTTACCTTTCAAAAATATGTTATTCATAGGGTATGTTCTGGTCTCCGATATATACATAAATATAGTGCTGATCACTTTTTAGGGTGCGATGTTGGACTCACAGAAACATTTTTCCGATTGTGTATTTTTTATTCATTCATTTATTCAGATATATTTAATTGGGATTACAATATCACTGGAAAATGAAAATATTGGTCCTCGCATTGAAAACATGACAAAATAAACATGATAAAAAAACTTGTGCAATCAAAACAATCGTGAAAATAATAAAGGGAGAGAAGAAAATGAAAAAAATAAAAAGTTTGATGACTATCACGTAGGTAGAGATGAAATTTAGTATTCACGTGTACCAGCAAAGGCATAAATCATCTGACGTCAATAATGTATGCACATTCTTTCTGAGGCCAGCTTCATTTGTTTCCACTTCTTCAAAGTTTTAAATATTCAAGAGTGAAATATTGTCGATTTCCGTCTAGACCTTTAGATCTGTATGTGAAAGGATCTGAAACAACAAAACTTGTAGACAAGGGGGGCGTTTCATGAAACATAGTCAGTTGTTTTCACCGACTAATATAATTTTCACCGACAATTTAGTCAGCACTGACTACATTTGACCAATCAGAGGCATGGAAAATAGTCGGTGACAATAGAATTGTCGGTGAAAATGATATTAGTCGGTGAAAACCACAGACTAATTGTTTCATGAAACGCCCCCTGGTGTATGTGTGTTTACATGTTGTGGTCTATGAATGAAATAATGAATGGGATGATAATGATTTTGAGCATGAATTGGAGACGATGATTCATTTCATTTCAAAATCAAGTGGGTACTATGTTCAATATATGACTGTTAGATATTTGGTAGATTGTTGAATTAATTTGGAGAGTCACAGTTATAAGATAATAATGGAAAATTCTAGACAAACAAATGTAAAGCTATGTCCACATTATCGAAATCGATTATTAAACTTATAGAAATCATTATGAAATACAAATTACAAGAATAAATTTCTGGGGAATATTGTTCGCATATATTTCACATCTATATTCGGGATATCAGTTTTGTTATATTTAAACAATACAATGATAATGACCAATAAAAATAGAATTTACTTCCATCCCAATTAGTTGATAGACGTGCTTAAATGGTAAGCCTTGCCGATAATTCATAAATCTACGTGATTATATAGTTTAGACCAGTGGCTGATCACATTGTGCGGCTTGTAGTTATCTCGGAAAGCCACGTTCAATAGCTCGGCAGTGATCTGAAAGCACCTATCCCAGAACTGTAAACATATAGTAGCTTTGTGTAATACATAAAGCAAGAATCCATAAACAAGTTATTATGCATCAAGTTGAGTAGGGTGACTTGCAAATAACATGTATTTACGTGCAATGAACAAAGTTCCGAAGCATTGAATTTGAGTTCAAGTAATCTCATTCGTATCATTTGAATGGTAAATGGTGTCAGGTACGCGTACAAAGCCAAATGTAAGTATGACATCATGCCAGTAACAATTAAAACGGAACGAGTCAAGTGCATTTCAATACATTTCACGGGCTTGTGACGAACAATTTACATCTTTCATTGCACTTTGAGGAAGTTGGTCTCAATAAAAACAGTGAACCTTTTCGAGTTTCGACTTACGACGAGGAAAAGCAATCTTTGCTTCAGGTTATTGGTACGTGGGAAAACACCACTACCTGACTACGTCTACCTACCAATTGACATTCTAGGGTCGACAGCTTGGTGGAAAATTAGAATAAGTCTTTTACTTTGCTTGAAACATCGTTAAGAAATACAATATCTAGGAACATCAACCTACCTGTATACAGGAAGCAGAAGCAAGAGGGGAGATATCTTAGATGAGCCTCGTTTCATGGTATGATGGACATCCTTCTTCGAATCATGTCTGTGTCTATGCAGATGTTGGCCATCTTGGTGTTGATGATCAGCCTTCACGGAGATACATGGCAAGGTAAATACACGCATGTATACTCGCATCATGCGAGAGTTTATACCGCACTCATTACGATCCCGTTGGCTTTGATATCACCTTTTTGAATAGGATCCTTCATCGTGTCCATGTCTCCATTTCCCAACTATATCTATTCCTTAATTAACAAGTAACTACAAGCGAACCAAAGTAATCTAGGGTATGCTGTGTAGGCGTGGATTTGTCTTGGAGGTAGCTGATTTGTGGAGGTGTCGCGGTATAGTGGTTCATTCACTTGACTCTCAAACCAAAGGTTGAGGGTTCGAATCCAGACCCGGCACTAATGTCCTTTGGCAAGATATTAATCCTCATTTAATACTCTACACCCAGGTACAGATGGGTACCTGACAAATGCTGAGATATAAAAGTTACAGGGCCCTCAAGAAAGAACAGCATGATGCTGATAGGGATTCTGTGGGGAAACAACATTTTCATAATTTGTATTATTGTTATTATTATCATTATTATCATTAGTATTACTATTAGTAGAAGTATTAATATTGTAACAATAATTATCTTGCCTAGATCCGTATACTTTTCTTGATATGTACTATTGTTCTCATTGTTCTGATGTCACATAGTAACTCAAGTATTAAATTGCACTTATACACATGTCATTTACCATACAGCAATACCCTCACTTTATTCTGAGTCTAAGCACATACACCTATCCCTGGTGTAGCAGAATACAATAAGTTCTGATTTTTCAACAACGAAATATAAACAAGGTCCAGCATAAATCTATAACTGTCACCAAAAGTTAACCTCTAGTGTTACCCTTCAAAATACATCTAATTCAGATTTTCAACTTAAGACTTATAACTTTTTGTTTAACTCCTACTCCTCCTCCTCTCCTCTCCTTCTTTGACTCTCTGGAACTTGGTCCTGTAATTGACCTACACCCCCCCCCCCCCACCTCACACACACTTCGCTAGCCTTCTTTTTTTAATGTCTCGCACATAACTCATTTCACCGGGATTAGGACCTGAACTTGAACCTAGCTATATATCCCCCATTAATGCACTTACAAAGTGAATCCCTTGCAGCCATGCTGTATTCGGTTTTCCCCAGCATGTTTATATGCTAACCTTGGCACATTATATCCATTATGAAGTAGATACACATCTCAATTTTAATAAAATATAAACCTTCTTATTATAAATTTTGTTTAAGCCGAAAATACTTTTATTTCATTTAAAAAGAAACCACAATGTTGTACAATTGTCATTACAAAAGAAAGTACTAAAAACAAACAAGAAAAATCATTTTCAAAATAGAATTCAAGTATACTCTGCTCTAGAGAGCCCGTAAGAAACATTGTGTTCCCGTCAGTCAATGGCAATCCATATACTCTTCGGATATGATCCGAATTAATCCACACATCCAAAATCGCTTTTTAGTTATAACTCATGTCGTCTTGACTACTTTTCCACGATTTATTTCGAAGATGGATATAGCCCACTCAAAGTCCATCAATATAAATAATTGCCAATTTGATAAGAGTAAAGATCGCATTATAAATATACAACCACTATACTATTTACATGCAATACATGCTTTGTGTGATGTGTATCCGTCAGGCATCAGCGCAGCAGGGAGGAGGAGGAGGGGGGGGGTACAACACAAAACTAAGGAGTAAAAAGTATGATTATTCTATGACCTATGTAATAAATACAACAATGATGAATCTTATAAAATAATGAAGCTATACATTTTATTTTGAATTGCAATCCCTTCACCATATATAAGCAAGTCATGTACAATTTCTATGGAAAAACCTGAATATTAATTCTTCACCACCTCACGCTGAAAAAACAGCTTCACCCTTCGGTCACTGTTAAAACAATGACAGATTGATTCAGGAAAAAAATTCGCGTCGATATACGTGACGTCGTGAATTTCACAACAATGATTCGAGATTTCACGATTAGCAATGTCCCTTCTGAGTCACCATACAAACCTCTACACGCTATTTACAGAACATGAAACATGTGCATATAGTCATACCTTCCTTTTTACCAACACAATACTGGGCTAGCACAATAACCCCTGGCATAGCTGAACTAATTAACTCTCTACCATCAATGGAACATTCCAGACCTTCGCTCTCTTCATTTCTTCACCTCGACATTCAGTTCCAACCTACATATACTTCTTTCTTCAATTAAAGCCACACTGTCCTACTTGTAGCTACTTGCTCCCTCTATATAGACAATTTCCAAATCGGTGCCTGTTGGTCCCCCGTGATCCTCTTTTTCTTATGTTAATTGGGATCATACACTGTCGCTCATAAAGTTGGAATATACCGTGTGTCTCAAAAAAAACGTAACACTTTTGAAATGGTTGCCAAATTGAGCATATATAATTTTATGAAAAAATGTTGATATGTATGGAAAGCTAAAGGACCAACCTTTCATATGATATGAAAAAATTGAAAAAAAAATCATGCTTCGATGAACAGTGTTCACTTAAGTTAGAGGTATGAAAATGGGCCTGCGCAGGATTTTTCCTTCCAATTTTGGACAGGTAAGTTACTTTTAGCATACAAAATAAGTTTGATATGAGATATTCATGATCGATGGATTAAGAGTTAAAAGGATGTTTTGAATACCAGTCCTTTCTCTCTGTCATTTATCAATCCCCAAACACCACCCCTGCCACACACACACACACACACACACACCAACTTCCACTCCCATCTTATTGTATCATTGATCTGGTAGATGTGAACAGGATGAAGGAAGAATGGGAAAATGTTAAATTGAAATACCGTATTCAAAATCATAATTGACATTATGCAACCCACTCTCCTCCCCCCCACAACCTTTTCCCATCCCATCACCTACCCCTTGCCTTTTCTTTATCAGTTTTCTTCCGTAAGTTTGGTGGATCATCAATCACATTTTATTCAGGTTTTATGAATGACCCAAACATGTAATAGCTAAGTACATCATTCATTATGCATTGAAAATACCAGAATTCGAGGTATTCAAAATATCCTTTTGATTCAAAATATCCTTTTGATCCATCGATCATGAATATCTCATATCGACCTTATTTTGTAAGTTACAAGTAATTTACCTGTCCAAAATTGGAAGGAAAAATCCTGCGCAGGCCCATTTTCATACCTCTAACTTAAGTGAACACTGTCCATCGAAGCATGATTTTTTTTTAATTTTTTCATATCATATGAAAGGTTGGTCCTTTAGCTTTCCATACATATAGACATTTTTTCATAAAATTATATATGCTCAATTTGGCAACCATTTCAAAAGTGTTACGTTTTTTTTGAGACACACGGTATAGCACATCGACACGGTTTTGATCCTGGGGCCTCACAGTTACGAGGCCATTGCTTTGTCACAAACCATGACTGTACGCAGCGGGGGCTAGGGTAGGGGGCGGTTTCCATAAATAAATAAAAACACAGAAAATGCAATAAATTTTCAATAATTTATTGCATTTTACCCCGGCTCGCAACATAAAAAAATCCTCTGTGTGCCCATGCCTTGAGCCATAATGCATGGCCGTCCAGAAGATTTTTTTTATGTTGGGGACCGGGGCTAAATGCAATCAATTATTGAAATTTTATTGCATTTTCTGGTTTTTTTTTAATTTATGGAAACTGCCCCCTACCCTAGCCCCCGCTGCATTCAGTCATGGCCTCGTAACTGTGAGGCCCCATGATCAAAACCGTGTCGATGTGCTATATTAGTGCCCTTTTGTGGGGCAATAATCCTCATTACTGTCATTTATGACTCAAGGGCGTAGGTCCCCTAGTTGATAAGCATAGTAGCATACACATGCTTTAGCAGTCACGCAAAACACACACTGTCAAATTATTATTTAATAAAATCTGAGAATGTATACTATTATCTAGATCTATTTTTTTTTAATTATTTTAAAAATAATTCCATAAATTGGGGTAAAACAAAAATATTCCAACTATACGAGCGACAGTGTAATACAGAATAATGTTTGCACGGTTTCAAGATTTATTTATTACATATTTTCCTTTACATTTATTTTATTAAAGCTCTTTCATGAATTCAAATTAGATCATGATAAATTTCCATAAAAGACAAAACAATATATTTATCAAATATTTATAATGACTGCAATAGATAACGAAAATACATGATATACATTATTCATAAACATAAAATATCATAAACAAATATTCATAAAACGCGACGATATGACAAAGCAAAATCTTTTTTACAGCAAAAAATAAATATTCCATCTACTATCAAATTATATAAACTTTTTGATAAATTATATTATTGCCTAGAAGAGGTTTAAGAATTGTTTATACAAAAGATATTATTATTATTATTACATTCATATTTAGTCAATGGGCAGATATGTAATACTCCAGGCTGGCTAGACTATGGTGATCCACAGTACCGCATCGTTAACTTTAAAAGGACCTGGCGTGATGCGAGGAACCACGGTCAAAATCAAGGTGGACATCTCGCTATCATTACTTCTCATGAACAAACTGTAAGTGAAATAAATTTCTTAATATGAATTTACCAATATGATTGTGTCACTAAAATTTCCTTTTTTTGTTCTTCTTCCCTTGTTTAACCGTTGTATTACACGCTGTTACATGTTAATCAAAAAATGCTTAAGATATAAGCCTGAATCACGTAGATTTACGTTGTTTTTTTCTTTAAAATGTCAAGGATATTTTGGTTGGGCTATTAAAACCATTTTTACTAAGTTCATTTTTCTCTCTTAAAATGTGTTTTTCATTTTTCATCCTTTTTCTTTTTGTAAACTTATTCTATTTTGCCTGGGTGCATAATGACGGTAAAAACTATTATATTCCCTGATATATTATCATACTTGGTACGTCATCGTGTACCCTAGGTTAATAAACATGGTAACTGCCGAACATCTTCGATGAAGTGAAATGTGATATAAGTATTGTTGTTTTCTACGATTTCTCGAATGCTCAATCAACCAATTTAAATCCGACCACATAATAGTTTGCGGCGCTGTCTTAAGAAATAAATCATACTTATTTCAGAAGAAAGTTGCTGATACTTAAAAAATGCTATTATACAAGGATACTCCGTGAATAATTTATTTTTAAAACAATCGCCCTATTTTCACTTCTCAGGATTTTCTGGTCTCTGTCGCATCGAGAGTACATAACTACTGGATAGGGCTTCATGACTCAGACGGTGATGGACAGTATACATGGATTGATGACACACAACCAGAGTGAATATAATAATAATGATAATAATAACACACTGTTGGAAATCTATTTTCGTTCACCTCTTTCATAAATTCATTATTAGAATATGATTTATTCGTGATAGATATTTTTTATTTAGTTTATATCATATTAGAGCTCTACTGATCAATCTAGAGCGTCATAGAGATCGATCAATTAAGTTCTGAGAAAATGTTATTTATCAAAGATAAACTTTATAATACTCAAAATCAATTCATGAAAAGAGGAACGAAGAACTTGACCAGCCATATTATGTGCAACATTGCAATAACAATAATAATAATAAAAATAACAATGATAATAATAATAATAATAATAATAATAATAATAATAATAATAATAATAATAATAATAATGATACAAATTATGGTAATAATAAAAGTAATTATAAGGCTTAGGTTGATAAAAATATTGATAATTATCATCATCATTTAATCGTGTTTACATAACAACAGAATACAATTATAGACTGGTAAAGGATTCAGATAAAAGCGCATGAGGCTATTCAAACCTAACCTAATAACAATAACAAAAATTAACCATTATGATAATGATTATTGTGACAATCAATATACTAATAATGGTGGTGATGAGAATGATGATGATCACATTGATAATATTTTTACTATCATTTCACAACTAGGTCTCAAGCAGACCTTTTAAATACAAAATTTAAACAATGGTATTAACACAGCAACTTAACTGTCTGCCAATTGTGTGTGTGGCTTTGTGTGTATACCTTTTATTCTTATGATCGGCCCCCCCCCCCACTCAGAGGTCGGAATGACCGCATGCGTGTTGCCAAAATGTCCGGTAAAGGGGTACTTTTCGTGTGACAAAGTCCGGCCCGAGAATTGTAAAAAAAGGGGTTCATTTGACTTTTCACCCGGAGATTTCTTTAAAAAGGGGGTGTTTTCCTTTTTTTTTCTCTCATCTCTTTGGACTCCTGAGAAATTATTCCGAATTTAGGGGGGTACATTGAGCATTTTTCCTGATTTATAGGGGGGTCTCCAAGGCAGAAAAAGCCTGCGAAAAGCCCGCGAAAGGGGGGTTCGGAAATGTTGGCAGTCCTCAGATAGGGGGTGCTTTCAAAAATAGGGTACGAGCATATGCGTACCCTAAATAACACTGAGTGGGGGGGGGGGCCGGGTTATGATCGCATTTTTACTGTGATTGTATCCAAAAAAAAAAAAACAATTTTCACACAAATCTTTTGAAATGACTTAAAACGATCGCATTTACTTTCTAAAAATCAACTTTAGGAAATTTCAACAGCCCTGTCCATCAACTTTTAAACATTACTGTGCGAACAATACAATGACGTACTACCTAATCCGAACATGGCTTTTAGGGGAATGTACAATAAGGTACAGAACTAGCCCTTGAGTTGATTTTAAAAAGTAGTTGTGATCGTCTTACTTCGATGTTCCCTATCTGGGCCCCGTCTTACAAAGATTTGATATCAATCGCAACTTATTTGCGATTGATATCAATAGCAACTATGTTCATAAATGATAGGAGACTGCAAACTTGCGATTGATTGAAGGACTTGCGATTGATTTGGATCAATCATAACTCTTAGTAAGACGGGGCCCTGGACTTACAATATTAAGACCTTGTCATAAAACATAAAACAATGCATTTTCAGGGTGTTTGAAGGAATTTACTCGGTTTCGATGAGCAAGTCGACAGTACACTATGTTTATTCTTGTTCAATTAAAGGTACTCAAATTGGTTGCCTTCACAACCGTCAACAAGTAATGGATGTGTCCGCATGAGATCTACAAACAGCGTAGTAGATCAAGGGAAATGGCTAACAAGTTCCTGTTCAGATACCCGCGTCCACATATGTCAACGTCCGAAAGGTAAATATATACATGATATATGAGTATCTATGACGCCAGTGCAACAGTAACCTCATCGGTAATCGACATCTACTTCTTTTACATGTATCATTCATGTTGCTCGGTCACTGATCATTTTCTGACCACCACCTAATGCAATTACTAATTAGTGATTGAATGAAATAAATGCTTGAATAAATAAATTAATTATTCAATTAATAAACAAACATCAAAACAAACAAAGTAAGATTTGTTTTAATTAAGTATATATGCAATGACAAAATTGGACTTAACCTGTGTAATATTTACATCGTCAGATTCTCGTTGTTCGTGGCATCGTTTCGGCCAATCGTTATATCGGTTCTACGGAGAAGCAATGTCTAATGATGATGCTAGAGTAAACTGTGTGAGCAATGGCGGCGAACTGGCCATTATCAAATCAGAAGAACTCAATGTAAGAGAACCTATACTACGCTTTCACATTTTTTAAACATGTCATTCATTTTTTTCTTTGTAAAGGACCATGACATTGGGGCATTTTCTTTAGCCGTAGGTTATACAACTCATAATATGATAATGTTTAAGTCAAGACTCTAAAAATGATTTATATTGGAACTGAGCTTTTAGCCTGGGTTCAAATGATTGGAAATTAACATCAAGAAGTATTTAGCCTACGATTTTATGATAGCCAAGAAATGTTATTCATAACTCATATGTAAAATGTAAAAGCCTTTTTCAATAAAAACTCCAGTGAAGGCAAAACTAGATGGAAAGTACTGACCATTGGTAACGTACATGACAATAAATTTTCAGACGAGAGGGAAAAAAATATTTTTGTTCAGTACGTCTACTTTTGTGTGTGTTTGTCTTCTTTTCCCACGTTCCTTTTCAAGAATTTCCTGGTAGGAATCATGACAACTTCAAACCCGTCGGACACTTGCTATTGGTTAGGACTTAGGAGGGACATTGGTGATAGTTTTGTATGGGTTGATGACACTGTGGAAAGGTGAGTTCATATTATTCTCTTTTCATTTTTCTTTTGAATAACTCCTTCTGTTTATTTAAATAAATTAATAACAAACGAGTCTTTTATATATATAAATATCTATATAACAATCGATCATAATTATACTGAAATCTCTTTATTTGTTTCATTTAAAGCATTATTGAGTACAATATAGGGTTTTGTATAAGAATTATAGTGCATTTCCACATACCAATGGATCTTTTTTTGCAATATAAACCTTATTCCCGTTGAGATTATGTAAAATACCAGTGTCCGATGTGTTAAGGGTAACGCCTTGGGATATTGAACGTTGATTATCTTGTTTTTCGTTTTCCAAATCAACCATTTGGTATCATAGAAGAGAGGAGTCTGCTTGGGCTCCAGGAGAACCTAACAATTACAATGAGACGGAAGACTGTGCCTGCATGAACTCTTCAGTGGATATGGGAAATGGACGTCATGGGGAATGGTATGACATCGAGTGTTCATATGCAAGACCATACATCTGTGAGAGGCCTCAGGGTAGGTTAACTCTGGAAAAGGAAAGATGACTATTTCGATTAAATGTGTATGGGCTATGAAAAGAGCAAAAGGGTTTTGTGTTTTCCTAGAATTGTATTGGTGAATGTTTTAGATGTTAAAGTGTTCGTTTTAATCTTGATAAAAACAATTAATAACCACATGTATCCTAAAAAAAAAAGCCTTTGCATTGATATCATTGCGTAGCCTCATCCAAATTGAATGGTTAGCAATACAACTATTTTCATTTCAGTTAAGAATGACGGGTGGACTGATTATCCAAATGTGAAGTATTATATGCCATCCTTCTCAGCAAGTTATTTTGATGCAATGGAATACTGCCAAAACGTTGGCGGATCGCTGGCTCAACTGAAGACCTCAGAAATAGACGTGAGTATACTAAACAATCCTCCCGTGTTTATATTCGTTATATTAGTGTAAATGAATATAGCAATTGATAATATTCCAATTGATAAAGGGGAGTGCAGTTTTAGCGCTGGTTCCAGCAAAGTAATAGACCAGAATAGAAAAAACCTGTATCATATCATCATTAAAGGCCTGTAGGTACACCTATTGTTTTTTTTTTACAAAGAGATAACTTCCTCCAAACACTGACCCTTTTTCACATCATCCACGGCGAATCTCGGAATTTTTCTTTTGCTCAAATATGTAATTTCCATATTTTTGTAGTGTGTTTTGGTGATGAAACACCATTATAAAACAATAATGCATCTTGATGCTCACACAATGCATCTGATCGCATAATGTGAAACTGGAAAGTTGATATTCAGGCAAGAAACATGAAGTCCCCCCCCCCCCTGTCCCCCTCCAAAAATTCCTATGACCCGAATGCCCATGGCAAGGCTTCACCCAACAACAACTAAAGTCCGTTTTTTGTCTTACAAACTAGGCTACGTCAGTTTAAACGACAAGAACAATGCTTATATTATTTGAGATATAAGAGGTCACCAAACTAACTGATCATTCAACCAGTCTAGCCCACTACATAGTTTAAAATATTTTTAAAATTTAAAGGTATGACCAGTTTGATAAAGAATGTTTCTTTTATCACCTAAACAGCTAAATCTCACAACTAGCTTCAACGGAATCGAGTTCTGGTTCGGGCTTGATTCACTAGACAAGGAAGGTGTCTTTCAATGGGCGGATGATACTTTGCTTCGAAACTCAAGGTATTTACATTCAAAATGATTCAATGTCAAAGGGGAAGTCCACCCTAATACTAGATGGATTCAATGGAGCAGAAAATGAGAGGAACAGGTCACTGGAAATTAAAAAAACGATTACAAATTAAGAAGCTATGAATTTTTGAAGGTGCAATCACTTAAACTCAAATTGGCAACTCTGTGACGTATCTTGCGAGCTCCCCTCCCATTTGCCCTTCACTACAAAGATTCAAAAATCTATATCGTTCCTAAAGAAAATTGGCAACCATACATTCATCCTAAATATTCAAATACGTATTTTATTCAACCTATTTTTGAAACAAATCTATTACGTCACAAATAAATGACTAAGAAATTGAAAGTTGAAGACATTTTCTGTAAAGGACAAATTGGAGAGGATGTCAATTTGTGTTTCACTGACGACAACTTCAGAATTTCATAAGTTTTATATTTTAATCGAATTTGGTCAAACATTCACTAACTTTCTCTCTCAATGTTCTTCTTTTTTGAAAACCAACATAATAACAGGGTAGACTTCCCTTTAAGAAAGGGTTACGATCCGTCCATGATATTTATGAGAGATGAAGATGAAGATAGAGGCGATATATAAATAGAGAGAGAAAGAGAGAGAGTGTGACGGCGGAGATAAAGAGAGATAGATGGGGAGAGAGAGAGAAAGAGAGAGAAAGAGAGAGAAAGTGAGGGTGGCTGGGTAAAGACGGTATTTTTTGTTTTACTCTACATATATCCCAGTAACTGAAAAGAAACCAATAATCACGGACCCACTATAAAACAGTAGAAATTTAATACTTGTTATTTCTTTCTTTGTTTTAAGGTTTACCATGTGGATGTCGAGTAAACCGGATAACATTCGAGGATACCAGTTCTGTGTGGCACGCTTAATTGACGGCTGGGATGATCAGTTTTGCAATGAACTACGAAGATTTGTCTGCGAGATATCAAAGGGTATGTATGAATTTATCATCAATGTTAGAACCGATTGATTAAGCATGAGTCAATGGAATATTGCTATCGATGATTTTATGAAAACTTCTTTAAATCTATGTATGCCAGACAAATATCCCTGTCATTTGGGATATGTTTTTAGAGTCATGACAAACTCCAGCAATGGCACAGTGATGGTTAAGCGGAGAGTTTTTACCTGCTTAGCAGTTTGACCTACGTTTTGATAAAGTTTACCTTCTATTCAACAGAAATTTTCTTCTTTGTTTTAATTCTGAAAGTAGTGTTGTAACATTTGTAAACAATTAGAAGGTGTCAGATTTGTTAAAACTCCAATAAATGAATTGAAAAACATTCGTCGTACAAAATATTTTTTTATAAATATTTTTACAATAAAATATTTCTCTTTTCATAAAGGGTGTCCTCCAGGAAAATGGAATGTGCCTATCTGTGATCATCTGTGTGATAACCGTTATAACGGAGGAGTGTGTAACCCGCAGACAAGAGCATGCATCTGTACTCCTGGGTTTACTGGTAAAAACTGCCTTACAGGTAAGTCGTACATTCTTATATATTCACGTTGATATAATCAGGGGCGGCGGAGTGTCTGTCACAGTGGGGAAGCACCAACAAAAAGGGGCACTTCTTTGGAAGAACTGGGCACCGATATAGGGTAACCTGAAAGCGAAAAAAAAAAGTTTGGAGAAAATGATGCATACATCTACATTTTAATTTAAACATTACCAAGAATCATTGTTAATGTTTCTTTGCGTATGTTTGTTTTTCGCATGTAAACAATTCCTAACATATCGATGTAAACTCTACACAAACTATTTTCAAGGAAAAATCATTGTCTAGGTTGTGATATGTTAATTATATGCCATATCAATTTATTACATTTACATACATCTGGCATCTTAACCTTATAAACCTACGTCTTAGTATATCGATGAGTATTGCTATTCAGTTATTGTTGTAGTATAGGAAACTAGCGTTCTTCCCCTTTTTTCTATCTTTCTTAAAGGACAAGTCCACTCCAAAAATGAATTCAATAGAAGCAGAAAAATCAAACAAACCAATCAAAAAAAGTTTGAGCAAAGTCGGATAACTAATAAGAAAGTTATGAATTTTTGAAAAAGTATGTAAAACTATGGAACAATGAAAAGCACAAGACAAATTGGGAACTTACTCATCAGTCTGTGACGTCATGTCCTCACTATCCACTATTCATTTTCTATATATTGATAATACAAATTTCCTATTTCCCCCCTAAGAATCTTATTTCTTCACACCAGAATCCGAGTTAGATTGATAGTAATATGTTTTTTTGCGGATGCACTAATATAGAGATTTTTTTCACATTTAAATCGTGAAAAAAATGTGAATTTTGATAAACTATTTATATAAAAATCAATAATTATGAATATACAATATTCAGAAAATAGTATCAATTCTTCAGAGTTCATAAAAGATTTTGTGAAATGTCATGCACCCAATATGATACTAATCATATAACCTGGGCAAGGTATGGGGGAATCAAGTTTTCGGGGATAAAAAGGGAAATTAATGGGATTAAACTATATAAAGCAATTGATAAAAAGTGAGGACATGACGTCTGAAACGAATAACCAAATTGGCAATTTTTGTAGTGATTTTCATTGTTCCATAGTTTTACATACTTTTTCAAAGATTCATAACCTTCTTATTAGTTATCCGATTTTGCTCAGACTTGTTTTGATTGGTTTGTCTGAATTTTATGCTTCTACTGAAAGTAATTCATTTTTTGGAGTGGACTTGTACTTTAATACAAATTAACTCACTTTCTTTTATATTTATACTTAAGTTAAAATGAGGGCTACAATAACATGATTATAGACGCCGTAGCCCTCCTGTGGCATGTTAATGTTATTCATTTACTGATTATGCATTAAGTGTGTAATTTAATTTCCTACCTTTTCTACGCGAACATGTCAATACTGAATTGGAAAACATGTACCAAATGCAAATTATTCAAATTTAAATGTCACAATTAGGCACATACATATAATGCATGCTTGAAATCAGTTATCAATTATCAATTACAGCATGTGGCGACCAAAGGATTGGGTCTGAGTGTGAACTTGTATGCGGTTCTGCAGTAACTGATGATTCTTCTTGCAGCGACAACAAGTTTTGCCTTTCTGGTCCAAATGAATGCAGCTGTATAGCGGGCTATGCAGGAGCATTCTGTAATGAAAGTAAGGTAGCACAATATTGTTTTAAAAGTAATCCAGTATGAAAGTGAGATTTCTTTGATATGGGTTGTTGAATATCACTATGAACATAGTCAGTAATAACCAATGCTACCACGGGGCATGATCAGTTATAAACCTTGAACATTATATTTCATGAGGTGTATTAATATGATAGTTTGAAATCAATCAGAATCCTTTGTAATAATTCGATTACCTTTGATATTTTTTTCCATCCATTTGTTTGTTCTTTTCTTCGTTTTTTCCCTTTGTTTTCTTAACTTATGCTAAATATTTCTTATTTTTCTCATGGGAGCGTGTATTTCAAAGAGTTACCTTACAAGTATTCCCTTTATTAGTATTTATCTAGCCTGACATAATCTCTAACGCCTGGTAATTGCTCAATCGAATATATGAAGACATAGAAGAAAATAGAAGACTAAATACGTCATACTGCAAAATATATCCTCTTCCCTTCAGCGTCCACATTTACCTTGTAAATTTGATGCAACGTGCAGGTGTTTATTATATTCAAATCGGTTAAATGAATTTGTATATTAAAGTATCTTCCTTTTTAAAAGACTTATTTAAACATGGAATTACATTGTTCGCTTTTTTAGCGTGCCGCGATGGAAAATTTGGCTCTGGCTGTCTCCAGGATTGTCACTGTATAAATGGAATGCCATGTGATGTGTTTACTGGAAGATGTGAAGAGGGCTGTGAGTCGGGAAGGTCAGGAGAAGGTTGTCAAGGTAAAGTATCATACTGGGCGTATCTAGAGACAGGGAGGGTTTCAATTTAAATTAATTTAAAGAGATATAATATAATTTATGATTTACAATAAATATAAATATAATTATACAAAGTAGTAAATGAACAGATTATGTAATGTTGTCTGTGTAAGATTAAAAAAATTGCATTCTTAAAGATCGAAACAATTAGAGGTTACACCGCTAAAGGCGAACAAAAACATTCGTATTTAACAGAGACAGGAAGGGTTTCAATTAAAATCAATTTAAAGAGATTTATTTCAAATATAAATATACAAAGTAATAAATGAACAGATGATGTTTTATCTGTCGGTTAGCTGCTCTTTCCATCATTTAACCACTGCTCGGAGCCTTCAAATGGGGGATGAATAAGTCTTCGAAGAAACATCAAAGTTCAAATGTACTTTTTGTTAATGGTCAAGATGGTATCCCACCGCTGCCATATTATCCACATGGCCTCAGACAGTGATAAGGAAATTTCATTAGCCATTACAGACACGGAACTATCTGCCCATGTCGGCACTAACAGAAGGATCATGGAAAGAAGAAGAAAATGAAGAAAAAGAAGAAGAAGAAGGAGAAAGAGTCGAACGAACGATAGAAAGAAAGACCTTTTACTTTGGATTTGAAAGTGTCAGAGATATTCACTGTCACCGTTGCAACTAAGAAGCTAGATAGTTATAACCAATAAATATAGACCAATATAAATCAAATCTTATAGTGACAAATAAATTATGCCTACTATTTAATACATATAAAATATTTCAATAAAGCTTTTGAATAAGAACAAAAGTTGTTGTTGTGCTTGTTTTACAGTGCCATCCGTTTGCCCAGTGGGTTATTTTGGTGTCAACTGCACTGACCATTGCAACTGTCCAGATAATGTTGGTTGTGACAAGGTCTCTGGATTCTGCATCACAACAGAAGGTCAATGTGAAATAGGATTCACATCAGACTCAGTGGACTTGCCCGATAGCTGCAACTCATGTGAGATTCCATTTCTGCATTAAATTAATTTGTAAATATATCTTTGGTTTTATGCATAATTGTTTTTGTCATTTTCTGCCTTCCGTCCTACCATGTTACCAGGCATAAGCACATTGATAATGTACAAGTCATTAAGAAATCGTTAAATGCACAATATTTCCCCTTTTGTTTCTAGTTACTGGATGTTACAACCTGTGTTCCCGTACATGTCACTGTCGAGATAGGGAAGATGATTGTAACTCGGTGAATGGTTCTTGTAGCTCAGGTAGATGCCATCCACGATGGACAGGGGAAAGCTGCCAAATAGGTAACTATCATTACTGCTTTATTCGTGTTTTTCGTTTACTTCGATAGACACTTTAATACGTGTACACATAGATCACATTATTGTGTCCACATAATGTTATTATATTATAAGTGTAGTATTATTATTATTGTTGGTGTACACTGTTTCTTTACTGCGAACTCACCATATCCCTCATCTCTCATACTGTATCGGTCTTTTTTGTGTGATCACTTTTATCATTTAATTTTTGCTGTGAAACTACAATGAAGACCCTTCAGGTCTAACCTATTGTGCTAATTTTCATATAATTGTCTAATACTTCTGATTTGATAAGTTTAAAGATGCTTTCCCTTATCTGTCTCCTTTATGGTTAGACCGCTTTCAATCTGCACGTGAGAAGACAAACCCGGGTATTGCTATATTTTCCTGTGCAATCTCGTTCGATTCACCAACGAATTATGAACCTGACTTTGTGAAAGCTACCACAGGGGACTTCTCAACGGACAACTGGAAAATGGCCAAAGGTCCTCCACAAATCTTCGTTTCAGCACTTCACATTTTCATGTTCAACATCCAAGACATTTCGGATGATAGTCCTATTTACTGTTTCATCGGAGACCCTTTCAATAAATCGTCCGAGTTCGGCTTTATAAGGTTGGCGTCTGCTGCTTTTTACGGTGCGTATATTTAATATACTTTATGAATGATAAACATATAGGTGATATGAATGACATTGCTAGGCACTGTCTGATGTGCCTTTTGTCATTACAAAAGGATCGAAAACAGAAAGGGGGAAAGGGTTTTTCCTCGAATGTAATATTTTTCGTCTTTAAAATGGCAAATTCTATAGCTCTTTTAAAATGCGAAAAAACCCAAAGAGAACAGAAACTGTATAGAGAACTCATCAATCACCGGGTCAGCGCATGCCTTAAATCTTGATCGGCCAAATTCAAAAGGGCCTTTTAAAAAGGAAAACAAAAAATTAAAGAGAGAGAACATGAGCTGTCTCAATATTACAAGTGCGTGTCACTGAGAAGCAAACAAATGTAAACAATAAACTATCAAAAAAAGAAAATGCAATAAATCTTCAATAATTTATTGCATTTCCCCCGGTCCCCAATAGAAGACAAACAAAAAGTGTGCCCATGCCTTGAGCCATAATGTATGGTCGTACAGAGGATTTATTTCAGTTGGGGGCCAGGGTAAAATGCAATGAATTATTGAAAATTTATTGCATTTTCTTTGTTTTTGTTTATTTGTGGGAGCTGCCCCCTACCCTAGCCCGCGCTGCGTACACTCATGGTTCAGTGGCCAAGCAATGGCCTCGTAACTGTGAGGGCCCAGGATCAAAACCGTGTCGATGTGCTATGTTAGTGCCCTTTTGTGGGGCATTAATCCTCATTACTGTCATTTATGACTTAAGGGCGTAGGTCCCCTAGTTGATAAGCATAGTTAGCATACACATGCTTTGGCAGTCACGCAAAACAAACACTGGCAAATTATTATTCAATCAAATCTGAGAATGTATACGATTATCTAGATCTGTCAGATATAAATCATTGTTTAAATAATTCTATGAATTGGGGTAAAATAAAAAAAAATCCAACTATATGAACGACAGTGTATTATTATTTTATTATTATTGTTATTTTATTTTAATTTGTGTTCATCTTGACCCCACTTCTGTAGTTTTACCAAGTTTTAGTGTTGTACCGGAACTACTTGAATTGGGATACTACCATGCAACTATTGGTTGGAGACAATGGGACTTTAGCTCTGAAACAGGGGATGGACCTATTGTTGGCTACAAGATCTACGTGCGATCAGGTAGCGATGTCATACTGGCTAAAGAAGTACAGCCTCCAAGCATGGTGAACAATATGGACCGTTCCGTATCGAAGAGGTCTGCTGAGAATGCTACTGAGATAGTCATGTATAACGTTAGTGGACTTAAAGCAGGATCAACGTACTCTGTTCAGATTGCAGCGATACGAGATGGTATCAACGGTGAAGGAGAACAAGGACCAGCATTGACATTTACAACAAAACAAGGTTGGCATCTCAAAGAAATGAAATGTAAAATACGCGTTATATGACGGCCCATGAGAAATATATAAAAAATGCTCGAAACATCATGAACCAAAATTCAAAATGGAACAGCTAAAGTATATTTCGAAAAAAGAAGAAGAATGTAGATATCGATAATTACAATGGCAATATATATTCCATTTGTTAAACCAAAATCACACACCCACACACACGCACGCACCCTGTGGAACGCGCACGCACACATAAATACCCACACACACACCCACACACACACACACACGCACGCACGCACACACACACACACACACAACTTTCCATACGCGAATCATCAATGTCTAGCTATGCTAGTAAGTAACCTACTGCGACGGGTATAGCCGGTATGTTTGCATGTCATTACAATTGATTAAGATCTTATTCTAGTACCTGACTTATCTACCATGTATTTATCAACTGATGCTACCTTGGTATTTCTAACTCCTGTCATTTCTTTTCACTAACATCCGCCTTCACACACCATCCTCTTCACCTACCACTTCTTCTCCACCAAAATCAACTTCAGCTGGAGGTTCTTCAAGCTCCATAGCAACTGTCGTAGGAAGCGCTGTTGGTGCTATTGTTGTGATTGTTATCGTTATAGTTCTCATCATCATCTTTTACAAGCGAAGAAGGTTAGAGAGATACCTTGTACTTAACCTGTCCCTCTTATTATTCCATTCTTATCGAACTCCTCAATGCAAGATGAAAAAACCGTATGGTCATGAAAATAAAAGCCGAATTATGATTGTTTTTGTATAATTAAAATGATTTTAATACTTTCTTCTTCGTTATTATGTAAATATTCTAAAGCATAACAATTTTTAAATGTTATGGCAACCCGCTTAAAAGACTTATTATGTTAACTACATGTACTTTGAAAGTACCATACCAATTTCCACATGCCATGTAGTTCGATTTTTTATTTTTTTTAAATCTATTTAATCGATGCAATTTATCTATGATTTCCTAATCATAACTTTCAGCAATGAATCAGCCACTACTAAGTCTAAAGGGAAGGAGTCCGATTCGTCTCCACAGTATGAGAACCCTGTATTTGATCAATCACAGACAGACGTCCATACCTTCCAAGATCTTAAGAAACCTGATCAAGAGGCTAACTACGAAGAATTGAATGACGCCATACAGAGTGATTATGTCAACGTGCCAGGCATTTAAACAGTTCTATGATAAAACATTAAATACATTATTAAAGGTACTATGTCCCATTTGCAGGCCACAAAAATGAAAGGTTCAATTTCAATGTCATTTGAAAGATAATACTAATTTAGAACTTCCCTCGAAAAAAAGGGCTTTTAAAGGTTTTTTGTGGGATAATAACGACCGTTAGTTGTCGAATCGAATTTAGCGATCGCGGTCGTTCAATCAAATAGTCTGAGTTTCAGACCCCTTGTAATGAATGCTCGGACTTTTTGTGTTGCGCAAAGATTCAATCACTTTACTTTTTGATCGTTACAAGATTTGGTTATTGATGTAGACAAATGCTCATGCACCCTTACAGCTCATTTTATGTATGTAATTACCAAAGGAAAACAAATTTAGTCAGTCACTCAATAGTGTCCGACAGTGAAGTCTAGAGGGTAAATTGGTTCCTTACATAATTTTAATACTGGGAGTCTCACTGATAACGTTTAACTGTCACACATAGGACATACATGACATATTCATAATTCCTGAAAATTTCGATAAAATTCGATGTTGGCAGAAAAGGGAAACACTACCTTTAATGTGCTAATTTAGAATTGAATACATGAGGAGAAGAAAGATCCAAGTCCATCACAAAGTTTGTAATAATTTTCAGTCTCAAATTATTACGTGAATGTGTTCACTTCAATGATAAAATATGTACATGTCTCAATACATTGACAAGAAATAGTAATTTTGCAAAAATGCATGTAGTTATGGGAAATACAGTAACTGTAACTGTTATAAAGAGTAGTGCTTTTCAAAATACAAGTAACTGATGAGGGTGAAAAAGCAATACCTTCAATTAATATTATGTCTTGTATTTTAATGTATGTAATCATGATAATCATATACCGGTATTTGTTTATGTATCCTTTCCTCTTTGAACATGATAGACCTCTTTATTTACCATATTTTGTTTGTATTTGTTTGCATGTTTTTTTAATATTTGGTTCACATAATGTTTATTTTGTACACTTCATTAACATGTATAATTCTGTTGTGAAATAGCTTGTGTTATTCCTAAACCAAAATATAAAATTCACATCATATCACAGTGAAGAAATATTTTAGTGATATGATTGCATGAATAATTGCAGTTTGACAAATATATTTGGTGAGTCTCGAGATAATCCTAGCAGAATCATTCAGAACGGGTCAATGTCGCTATTCATAAGGACCGCTATTTATAAGGTCCGCTATTCATAAGGTCCACTATTCATAAGGACCGCTATTCATAAGGTCCGCTTTTCATAATTGGAGAAAAGGGTCATTATTCATAAGGGTCATTATTCATAAGGGCCATTATTCATAATCGATGAAAAGGGTCGCTATTCATAATAGGAGTAGAGGGTCGCTATTCATAATAGGAGAAGAGGGTCGCTATTCATAATAGGAGTAGGGGTCGCTATTCATGATAGTAGAAGAGGGTCACCATTCATAATACGAAATGAGAGTCGCTTTTCATAATAGGAGAAGAGGGTCGCTATTCATAATAGGAGAAGAGGGTCGCTATTCATAATACGAAATGAGGTTCGCTATTCATAATAGGAGTAGGGGGTCGCTATTCTTTTCGTATTATGAATAGCGACCCTCATTTCGTATCATGAATAGCGACCATCTACTCCTATTATGAATAGCGACCCTCTTCTCATATTATGAATAGCGAACCTCATTTCGTATTATGAATAGCGACCCCTTACTCCTATTATGAATAGCGACCCTCTTCTCCTATTATAAATAGCGACCCTCATTTATTATTATGAATAGCGACCCTCATTTCGTATTATGAAAAGCGACCCCTTACTCCTATTATGAATAGCGACCCTCTTCTCCTATTATGAATAGCGACCCTCTTCTCATATTATGAATAGCGATCCTCTTCTCCTATTATGAATAGCGAACCTCATTTCCTATTATGAATAGCGACCCTCTTCTCCTATTATGAATAGCGACCCCTTACTCCTATTATGAATAGCGACCCTCTTCTCCTATTATGAATAGCGACCCTCTACTCCTTTTATGAATAGCGACGCTCTTCCCGTGTTATGAATAGCGACCCTTATAAGTAATGAACCTTATTTTGTATTATGAATAGCGAACCTCTCGTCGTATAATGAACACAGTTAGAACGGTGTTTAAAATATCACTGTTTAAAAGAATGTTGTTTAAAAACGTAAACAACGTTGTTCAGAATCGAAAAATCAGTGCTCGATTGGCTTAAACAACTATTTATTAAAAGACAAAAAGATTTAATTAAACAGAGTTGTTTAAAAAGTGCCGGGGGGGGGGAATCACGTGATAGATTTAACCAATCATTATTTCGCGTAGTTGACATTTTCTCGATACGCGATTGCAATTTGCACGCACACATGCGATATGCACAAAGTACGTACATAGTACATGCATGCAAGCATACAGTGCAAGTGCTAGTGCAGTGCAGATGAAAATGGCGGAACAAGGGCAAGGCGACGACTTGGTTCTTCTCGGCTTCGCCGATGGGGTTTAGGTGACGTTGTAGAGACAAATAATATTGTTGTCTGTCACTCTTAAATAAATATGATGAACAAATATTGAAGTAAATTGGCAACTGCAAGCTCTACATGTTACAGTGACTTTGTAATCTTTGTGATTATTGCAGAAGTGGTTCCAGTAGGTCATCTCACAAATTTAAACAACCAGGTATTAACCATTAAACAGTTCTGTTTAACATTTAAGCAACTCCTTATAAACAACCCAGTTGTGCAGTAATATTGAATAAACAACAGTTGCTTAGTAATTAAACATTATTGTTTAACATTTACACAACTTGCTTTAAACAACCGAGTTGTGCAATTTTATTACTAAACAACTGTTGTTTAAAAGTTTTTCTAATTTTTAAACAACTAAGTGTTCAAAACGTAACCAACCATAAGTTGTTTAATTTTTAAACAACTAAGTGTTCAAAACGTAACCAACCATAAGTTGTTTAATTTTTAAACAACAGTTAAGCGATTCACGGGTTAACTCGTGGTTGTTTAAAATTTTAAACAACTTTTTTAATATTTTTCTAACAGTGAATAGCGACCCTGATTTCATATTATGAATAGCGGTCCTTATGATTAATGACCCTTAATATGAATTATGAATAGCGACCCTCATCTCACGTTATGAATAGCGGTCCTTATGAATAGCGGACCCAATATTACAATCCCTTCATTCCCTTTGACACAACACCATGCAAGATCAGCACATTCCATTAGAGTATGTCATCCCACTTTCTAGTCAGAAATGGCACTTGACCATGACCATTTATGGTCATGAGGGCTTTATGTTTAATTAATGAGTGTTAATGTTTAATTCATGAGTGTTAATGTTTAATTCATAAACATTGACCATGTCCAAATATGGTATGAAAATGTTGCATGACAGACCATTGCTGGGACTCTCTGAAAAGGTATAAAAAGGGATGCTGAAGTAAAATCAGCTCTCTTACCAGGTCCTCTCTACCTTCGAGAGAGGAGCTGCTAGTTATAAGTTAATCACCATACTTATTATATTGTTACTCGTTATTACGCACCTTGATTATCCTAATAAAAGTATCTTTCCTTTCAAAGTAGAGAACACAATCTCCTTTGTTTTATTTGACTGTGTGCGGATAAGTGACGCTCGACAATACGCCATCAGGAACAAGTATCATTATCATTGCTAAATTCAGAGTGCTACAGTACCATGAAGATAAGGGGTGTAAATTCTGGTGTTGTATTTCATTTTAATCACGCCTTCTTCAATGAAATACTACACTAATGGCAACTCATGATCATTAGTGACTTAATAACTACTTTACTTAAATTACTCGTGAATCGCTTGAATTCAAAGTTGACGTATAAAGCTAATTAGAGAAGACGTCACTATTTATTGATTCGTAAACCACAAGAGACGATATAGAGTAATGGTAATCAGCCTTGATCAGAAACGGTTCTTGAATCTTGTGAGTCCGTCCTCAAAACCCTTGATAGATGTGAAGTATTTACTAAAGAGGAGGCAAATATTCGTACAACTATACGACTTTACGTCTATCCGGTGACTGGAGAGACGTATAGTCGTATAGGTGTTCGAATATTGGCCTGTTTAGCCCGCCATAAGCGAATACATGATTACAGCTAGATTTGGAGAATATTGCAGTTTACGATTAGATAAATCAAAAAAATATAATAAATTGGGTCCTGATGAAAATTCAGCTGATGGGGTGCATATGGGCGGAAAAGGGGGAAAATTTAAGACAAAGAATGAGATACGTTCCGTTGTTTACCCCCCCCCCCCCCCCTCTCCTCCTCCCCTCTTTTAGCGATGGGTGCGCTGATGCCTGACGAATATATTTCGTCGACAATTTCACGACAAAAATTTAAGTCCAGAATCTGGCCGGTCTTTTATATTCCCTACACTGCACTTTACTCAAGCCGCCGAAGATGGCGTTATCAACGAACTCATTATTATGCTCACAAGCCCAGCCAAATATTTTTTTCGCCGGGCGTCCTAGTTTAAAGAACATGCCATCTTCGGCTGGCAGCACATAAGTAGTGGGAGGTCGCATGGCGTTGGTGTAGTGGAGATCAAAATTAAATAGACCAGATTCTGGATTCCAGATTCACACACACACACACACACCCACACAAACATTTACATACACACACGTGCACAGACACCTACACAAACATCCACTGAAAACATGCCTACATTTTGTGAGAATCTCGACCATTATATCAGCCATGTCCATTTCATTGCTTCTATTCGCCTTCCTTATTTTATTTATTCTGCACGAAGCTATTCTAAATTTT
Source organism: Strongylocentrotus droebachiensis (assembly GCA_035222895.1). NCBI lineage: Eukaryota > Metazoa > Echinodermata > Echinoidea > Camarodonta > Strongylocentrotidae > Strongylocentrotus > Strongylocentrotus droebachiensis. The sequence continues at coordinate 140,369 of JAVYIG010002714.1, read as the reverse complement.
CCCACTTTCTTAAAGGATATGTGAGTGTACCTCGGTCCCCAGCTAATTTCTTTTCCTCCTTTCTATTTTCTAATAATCTTTTCTTAATCTCCAAATAAGTTGGTAGTTTTTTTCTATAAATATCATATATTTTATTAAAAATATGATGTGATTAAATAACTGTTCCTTCCCTATGTTTAACTCAACTATACCCTACACTGCACTTGACTCAAGCCGCTGAAGACGGCGTTATCAACGAACTTATAATTATGCTCACAAGCCCAGCCTAATATTTTTTCGCCGGTCGAATATGCCATCTTCGGCTGGTAGCAATTAAGTAGTGGGAGGTCGCATAGCGTTAGTGTGGTGGAGATCAAAATTAAATAGACAAGATTCTGGACTACAAGGATTCGCTATGTCACGATTCGTGATGTCCCTTCTGGGCCACCATAAAATCCAACAGAAGGGGAGACTGTCTAAGAAAACTTTGCGTATGAACGTTAGGTAGTGGACTTACTACCAACATTTTGTGTAATTATTTTACCTTTCAAAAATATATTATTCATAGGGTATGTCCTGGTCTCAGATATATATTGTACTGATCACTTTTGAAGTTGCAATGTTGGATTCACAGAAACATTTTTCCGATGGTGTATTTTTTATTTATTCATTTATTCAGATATATTTAATCGGGATTACAAGATCACTGGAAAATTTAAATCTTGGTCCTCGCACTGAAAACACGACAAAATAAACATGATTAAAACAAACTGATGCAATCAAAACAATCGTGAAACTTAAGAAAAGGAGAGAAGAAAATGAAAAAAGGTCAATGTTGATGACTATCACGTAGGTACAGATGAGTTTGAGTACCAGCAAAGACATACATCATCTGACGTCAATAATGTATTAATATTCATACATTCTTTCTGAGGCCAGTTTCATTTGTTTCCACTTCTTCAAAATTTTAGACATTCAAGAATGAAATATTGTCGATTTCCGTCTAGACCTTTGAATCTGTATGTGAAAGGATCTGACACAACAAAACTTGTAGACCAGGTGTATGTGTGTTTACATGTTGTGTTCTTGGAATAATATCATGAATTGGAGACGATGATTAATTTCATATATTGTTTCAGAGAAGCGTACAATGCCAAATGTAAGCATGACATCATGCCAGTATTGATGTAACACAGAACTAGTCAAGTGTATTTCAACACCTCTGAAGGGCTTGTGACGAACGTTTTACACCTTTCATCACACTTTGAGGAAGTTTGCCGCAATAAAAACAGTGTGCACTGTTTCGAGTTTTAGCGAGGAAAAGGAAGCTTTGTCTCAAGTTTTTGGTACAGGGGAAAACACCACTACCAGACTACGTCTACCTACCAATTGAAATTCTGGGAACGACAGCTTGGTGGAAAATTAGAATAAGTCTTTTACTTTGCTTGAAACATCGTTAAGAAATACAATATCTAGGAACATCAACCTACAGTGCATACAGGAAGCCGAAGCAAGAGAGACAATATCTTAGATGAGCCTCGTTTCCTGGTATGATGGATATCCTTCATCGAATCATGTCTGTGTCTATGCAGATGTTGGCCGTCTTGGTGTTGATGATCAGCCTTCACGGAGATACATTGCAAGGTAAAATAAACGAATTGTGATACGACAGCCTATAATGCACTCATTACAATCATGCTGGCTTTGATATTACCTTTTTGAATAGGATCCTTCATCGTGTTCATGTCTCCATTTTTCAAATTTACTTAGTTCCTTATTCACAAGTAACTACAGGCAAACCAAAATAATCTAGGGTATTTTATGTAGGCGTGGATGTGTAAGGCGGTGTCACACAGAGGCCAAAAACCCGTCTGTCACCTACGTAAATGAAAAAAACTAGATTTCTAAAATCTGGTTTATTCAAGATGGGTCGGGATTTTTCCGTGTGACACCGTCTGTAGAACAGGTGGATATTTTGTGAAGTTGTTGTGGTACAGTGGTTCATTCAGTTGACTCTCAATCCAAGGGTTGAGGGTCCAATTAAATACAAGCCGGGCAAAAAGCCTTTGGCAAGATATTAACCATCATTAGTAGTAATAGAAGTAGTAGTAGTAGTATAATCATGCTTAGATCTGTATATTATTCTTAAAATGTATTAGTTTTCTCATAGTTCTAATTTCACATGGTAGCTCAAATCATTGCACTTATCACATGCCATACAACAATATCCTCACTTTATTCTGGGTTAAAAACACATACACCTGTCCCAGTTGTAAGCAAAGACAATAAGACTTGCAAGTCTTGTTTTAATTCGTACTCCTCCTCTCCTCCTTTGATTCTCCAAAACTTCTCTAGCTTCCCTTTTTATGTCTCACCCATAACTTAATTCACTGGGATTAGGTCCTAAACTAACCCAGCTATATCCCCCAATAATGCACTTACAAAATATATCCTTTTCAGCCGTGGCGTATTCGGTTTTTCATTCCCGAACAAACAGAGTGCAAAACAGCCCTATACCATCACTTAAACGCAACACGAAGACAGATGTTTTTCAATATTGCCAATAATATAGTAGGGATCTGAATATTTTTACATTTCAGAACTTTTAGTACAATGTGACAAAACTTTAAGATATACTCCCATAAGAACAATACTTGAATGGTTTCTAGTAACTGATAAACACGATTGAATGAAATCAAGTGTGTATCTATATAGATTATATTTAATATCCAAACCACTTTTTTATTCAGACTTGGGTATAATCTTTGTATCTATAATGGAAACACTTCATCTTCTGTATCGAAGTTAGAAATCTGTTTTAACCATATATGTTTTTATTTTGTTAATGACTGCAATTTATCTTCCATGGCCAATGTCACAGTTGTCTCCTTTTCCTCTACCACTTCTACTTCTCCACCTCCTTCTTTATCTTGCCCTTCTCCTTCCTGCTCATTGGTTTTCTAACGATCCTCTTTTTCCTCTTTCTTCTTCTTCTACTCCGACCTTTTAGCCATGCTACTCGTCTTTCTCCAATTTCAAACCATTATAGATTATTCCCCTGGTTATGGTCTGGATAAACAAGTATAATCTTTAATTAGAGTAGCTATTTGCCTAGAGTAAATTGTTTATTTGTGCAATTTTTCATATTACTTAATAGGTGGTTTGTCATCGACAGAGCATCTATTGATTTCGTCAGAACTTTCTTCCTTCTTTATTAGGTGGTCTGTCATATAGACAGAACACTATCAATTTCGTCAGAATTTATTTCTCCGCACTTTGTTGTGCAGAGAATAACTCAAATCTCGTAAAGTCACTTTCTTTGTATTTTGGCACATTCATAGGTCACTCCCTGGGACGTGACAGGAACATTTTCAAGTTCATCAAGTAATCGTGACGTCATCAAGGCGCCATTTTGTGAAATTTTCTGAAAATCAAATCACTATCATATCTTCATTACGAAATGTCATTTCTCATTCATATTTATCAAGATCAAGGTCAATATCCGTCCGGTAAATTTAAGGTCAATAAACGCACGCGTACGTCCGTGCGTCAGTGCGCGCGCAAAAAAAATCGTCTCAAATTCATTTTTCACACGTTCTAAGCCATTATGAACATTTCCCCAAAATTGCTCACACACGCATGATATTTTCATAATATTTTCCAAACTTTTCCGAACAGTTTGATACCATATTTATCTCGTTATGACCATTAATACCGGGATGAGCGTCCGTTCAAGATAAATGTCCGTGCGCGCGAGCTCTTGGAATACATGGGCAAAAACATGTCTATACAAAATCCACAGAAGTTCATTAGGATGCAAGCTGACCGCCATTTTTTTCCTTCACTGATATTTTGATCGACTTTGAGACGAAAATATGATTTTGTGTCTCATTTGGCCATCGAATTTATTCTGACGTCATCATAATGGCCTTGGAACTCAACATACGAATTTGCATATTATGACGTCAGCATATTTATAGAACGTTGAGCGTATCTCTGTAAATATTTCGATTTTCTTTCAAATTCTGATATGTTGTAGCTGAAACAATTCTCTACAAGATCAGTTATTATTATCTTTCATTTTGATGACGTCATCATAGTGAAAATTTCTCTACCCCCCCCCCCCCCCCCCCCCAATTTAAGTATGTTACAGTTGATACTATGAACTATCGTTAGTGTGCCTTTCTTTCTTTTTTTTATCAAATGTTGGATCATTTCGAAATTTTCAATTGAAAGTTGAAATTGCGACTATGCCAAGGCCGTTTTTCAGCTTTGCATGTTATGTCTATGTCCCATTTCGGTGACCCAGGTTCGATTCCTGGTAGGTCAATTGTTGTTGTGCTTCCTTTGATTATTGCAATGACGAACCTTCGTCATTGCCTTGTTTTCGTTCACATTCTGCCCCATTAATATTCTTGTTTTCCTGGTTATCGTCCGGAAATCCCATTCGTTTTGCACACAGTGCTTGTTATTCCTAGTTAGGTGCCTTTCTCATGCCCTTTTCCTTTCAAATTTCGTAGGCATCATCTCTAGCATCTCATTCAGGTCACTACATTCTTCGATTTTCGAAATCACTCATGCATGACCGTCCAGGCGCCATTTTGTCCGTTTCTGGTCCATTTTAAGGCCTTTCTATCTTCCTTCCTATCTCCACTATCCTACATCCTACAAACTTCTAATAAATTCATCTAGATAGTCTAAGAGGTGTTCTTTCATCTGCGACGTATAACCTGACCTTCAAAATGCCATCTTCGTACTCAAAATTCAAATCTGAAACCGACTCCGTCAAAAATCTTTAAAATTCTTGAGAAATGGACCCCTAAATAATCTAAAACTGCCATAACTTTCTCATATAATGTCCGTTTTGTATTAAAATCTCACAGTATGTTTGTCTCATAATTGCTGATAGCCATGCTTAATTTCACGCTCCAATGGCTTTGCAAAACATAAATAGCGCCCTCTAAAGTTCTGGAAATTGGCTTTCTCTCAGTGGCCGTATCTCCATTATGGCTTGGCAGACCCGTACCCTTTTTTGGATTTAGATACTTGAGGATATGCCCTTTCTAGCCATATACAAAATTATATACCTTATCACTGACCAAATTTGCAAAAATTGCTCTCCAAATTCGCCATTTTCAAGAAAATTCCGAAATAACTTCAACTTGCTCTAAAATGGCTATCTTTATACCTACATCAATGAAACTTGGCAGACATATGTATCCATATGCGTGACAACTGTCTGCCAAGTTTGGTAAATTTTAATGACGTCAGCGCAAAGTTATCGCCAAAAATGATGAATTTGCTATGCATTACGTAATAGCGTCTTTAATGCGTGCAGTACATTGCGTGCAGATGACAATGGAGTCAAACTGACCGCAATGAAGTGCCCTTTCGAATGATACCAAGTATGGTATATGTTTACACAGAAAATTGTGAGTAAATCGCATTTGAACAAGGGTCACTATACGAATTCCGCCCGATTATAACACTTATCGGCCATGACGTCATTTTTTCAGACTACTTTTCGCCCCCTAAACATCCTTTTTTTTCCTTGAAAATTTGCAATGACATTCCGAGATGCAATACGCAGGGCACCTCGTGGCCGGATTTTTGAAATTAGTCAAGGGGGCCATTTAAGACGCCATTTTGTCTTTTAAATCTATTTTTACATCACATGTTTCGATAGGATTATCATAGAAAAAAAGAGAGTAGTTTACAATAACAACCATGAAATTCTCTTTCCAATGATACCATATACGGCCCATAAAGAGACATAAAGAGAGAGAGAAAAAACAATTTTAACTCCGGTCATAATACAGATCCTGTACGTTTTCCGCCCATGCATTACACGCATTGTCTATGGGGCAAATCGGGTTCACGCTTTTGACCCCTAGAACGATCTTGATTGCAATGACGAACATGCAACTAATCCCATTTGTTTTTGCACGCAGTGCTTGCGAGCCCTTTCTAGGTTCTTTCCCCTATCCCAATTTCTTTCAAACATCGTAGGCATAGTCACTACCATCCCATCAAGGTCACTATTGAGGCCTTTCTTTCGCCCTACCTGTCTCCAATATTACAGAAGCAAAAGACTTCGTACAAATTGCTCTGGTTAGTCCGAGAGAAGCTCTTTCGTTCGACACGTAGAAACACGGCGTCATTGCACGCACATCGTTGTGACACGATTGCATTTCTAGTTTGATTTCATCTCCTTCTTCGACTATATAATCACAAATAATGTAATAAATGCCTAATTTTGCGTGTCAAATCTTTGAGAGAGGAATGCCGATGTTAATCGTCCCAAATCATCAAATCATCAAATCATCCCAGACGTATATATTTTCCAGTCATTTAGCCCAGATATATGCAATTTTTACGTCTCTTCCAGGGACATAGATAGAATTGTTTACATGTCTATACTTCTCTATTTCTCTATATAATAAATGTTCAATTCTATTTGTGCTGGAAATGTTGAATGCATCGTTCTTCATTTCATCTCCCCCCCCCCCTTCTCTTGCTCTGTCTCTGCATCACTCTCTCTCTCTCTCTCTCTCCCTCTTTCTGTCTCTCTCTTACTCTGCATCCCTCTTCTTCTCTTGCTTTGTCTCCCTCTATCCATGCCTCTCACTTTCTCTACTCTCTCACCCTCATCTGTTCCCGCCTTTGCCTGTCGTTCTCACTCTTTTATGTCTTCGGACGTTCTCTAGCTCTTCCCTTTGTATTCTTATTTCACCCCTATTATGTTTCCTTACATCTCCTTTTAAAATTGCCTGCATTCTGATACCTCTTGTATCCCTCTACCCAGCTTATGTATTTTTGTTTACCTCCCTCTCTCGCCTTCTGTATATATTTACTGCCATCTCTCTCTCTCTCTCTCTCTTCATCTCTCCATATGAGATCCGTAAAACAAAATTCCAGACCACCTTATTCGTCTTCAGTGACGAATTCGATCTCGTTTTGTTTAACATTCTAAAATGAATACATAAATTATAACGACTGTTATGAAATGGAGCATGCTTGAATTATGAGCAAACACAGTCCTTTTCTTCTTCTTGCATAACACTGAGGAAATGTGGAGGTCCAATTTCGAGGAGACCAACACGTGGGAAAGAAAGGTCAAGTAAACGATCGAAATCACATAGCAACAATAAACATAGAAATGACGTTCAGTGAAGAATGGTTTCATATTTGTTTACACGAAAAAAGAGGGGAAATCCCAACTGAGACCGGGAAGAGTGTCTTTATAAACAGGACAATAGGACCTCATAAGATCGATATGAACATGGGCACAGTTTACGGTACACATTTGCATATCAACTTGTGAAAAGCACGTTCGTTAGACCAAGAACAATGCCTTTAGACCATGCTTAACTGATCAAATATAAAAGGGGAAAAAGAAACGGAAGAACAAATCGAAAATGTGTTTTAAGTTCGTAAAGTGTTTATTTCGGTGATTATTTTGTAACTAGGTCATGATCACATGATGCTACAGACACCTCCAAGTTGATCAGTGTATAAACCTTGCCCAGAGTAATACGTGTCGATGTGCTATATTATTGCCCTTTTGTGAGGCATTAATCCTCATTACTGTCATTAATGACATCTGAGACTATTATCTAGATCTATTAGGAATAAATCATTGTCAAAATAATTCCATAAATTGGGGTAAAACTAAAATATTCCAACGTTATGATCAACAGTGTACATAAACAAGCAATACAACAGAATACTCCAGTTCGATATTTTGGTGAAAGATTGTTATGTCACATCTTATTTTTGTTTTATTGAAAAGCTGATGTAGGCCTATATGTATTGTATTCAAACGTAACAGGCATAAGATAGTTAAGGTGTTTTTGAAGGTTAGAATGTTATTAAGTTTGAAATTTTGTTTATAACACCCATATCTGGGTGAAGAAGGAGATAATGGAAGTTTGTTGTTTGGTAGTTGGAACGTAAGCTTTATATTATGTTTTTAAGAAACAGACAGTTTGTATGATATCAGGAGTGGAAATTTTCTGTCATTTTGAGAACCAAATTTGGCATCAGTGTGTTCTGTTCATCGAATTGAGTTTCCCGCAGAGAGGATACAGTTGGTTTAAAGAAGGAAGAGAGTCAAATAATGAAGAACCAAAAGCAATACGTTTTCATTTACTAATGAGAACTATGTTTTTTGAGATCTCCGTACACAGAATATTGGAATGGGTTTTTCACGATGAGTGTTGTTTGGAGACATCAATATTCATAAAATGTATGTTTCTATCACCAGGAAACAAAGAATTTCCTGTCTCCATGAATCTTTCCTGGTTGCTTATTAATGCATTTGCCCATTGGAAACATACTTTCACCATTGGATTTTTGTGGGGGTAATGTCTAAATTTCGTTTAAAATAGATGATATCAGTCTGGTAGGCCTTTACTGTAGGCAAGAGTAAGGAGTAACATTTCGCATGTTATTAATTTTATTACCACTCTTATATTCTCTGAAATGTTATCTTTATTGATGATGACTTGAACAAGTTAATAACTTGGAAAGGAGGATGTGCAACCTGCCACACGCTTCTACCTCTTGATTGCTTTTATCCATTGCCGAAAATATTTTGGCACCTATCGTCCCCCCCCCCCCCCAACCACGGATACAAACCGACACCCCTGCTAGAAACGTATACTTATAGTTGTGTCGCGTAATTCTTCGTGGAAAATTACTGACAAGGTATTACTCCCGGAAGTACGAGAAACACATTTTGAAGCAGGGTGTTTTGTATCCTAAATAACTATTATTTTTGCTCTTGCGATCTTCAGAAAGTTTAGCTCACCGCTTGCAATTAGTCATTTCTGTTAAGAGGTTATTGTTGTTGTTGCTGCTGCTGCTGTTGTTTCTCCTGTTGTTACCCAGTCTCATCCTCAAAATAAGACATAATGACCCTCTTAATGAAATTGATGACTGTGGCCCGTATCGCCATCATCTTCTCCATTGGATGCGTTCATGGTGATGGTGAGTAAGGAATTAATTATGATCATTTTAATGATCAAACCTTAAACCAATCACGTATTCAGGTATTCATCCAATCATTCAATTTGGCCATTCATACAGCAATTCATGCGGTTGCCATTACGGGAGTAATCGAATATTTTAAGAACATAATGGCAAACAAATTGGTAATGGTGTATATGTAAGCTCATAATTATGTTTTAGTAGACTCATTACATGTGCCAAAAATTAATGACAGATGACCAGACGCGTACGCATGGGGTGGGGGGGGGGCGAACCCCCTCCCCCCTCAAATTGTTGATGCGTGTTTGTTTTGGAGGAAAATGATAATTGGTGACCTAAAGTGACCATACCCCCCCCCCCCCCCCCCCCAACGGAACGAAATATCGATCGGTCAAAATTTCAAATTTCGGGACAACCCCCCCCCCCCCCCCCTCCCCGCTTATTCAGGTGCTTGCTGAGTCGTTGCGAAATTGTCTTAGGGACAACAAATAAGGAGGGTTGAGATGAACGAAGATGTCTTGTAGGCTTATACTTAACAATCAACTTGATATTGTAGGAAGAAGCAGAGTCATACAAGGAATGGAAAACTAGCAACAACAACTTAAAAACTAGAAATGCAATCGTGTCACAACGATGTGCGTGCAATGACGCCATGTTTCTACAAGTCAAACGAAGGAGCTACTCTCGGACTATCCAGAGCAATATGTAAGAAGTCTGTAGCTTCTGTGATAGTGGAGATAGTTAATTAGGGCGAAAGAAAGGTCACCAAAACGGCCCGAAACGGAAAAATGGTGCCTGGACGGTCACGCATGAGGGTTTCCGGAGAACGAAGAATTTAGTGACCTTGAAGGAATGCTAGAGACTACGCCTACGAATTTTGAAGGGAATTGGAGTAAAGGAAGGGGTCTAGAAAGGGCTCGCAAGCACTGCGTGCAAAACCAATAGGACTTGGTGCATGATGAACATGTTGCGACGCGTGCTTTGGCACGAACGGCCGCCCATACTAACACAACCGAATAACAGTCTTACAAAATGACGTCATGGCCGAAACGTGTTATAATAGGGCGGAAACTCGGCGGAATTCGTATAGTGACCCTTGTTCAAATGCGATTTACTCACAATTTTCTGCGTGAACATATACCATACTTGGTATCATTCGAAAGGGCACTTCAGTGCAGTCAGTTTGAAACCATTGTCATCTGCGCAAAACGTACTGCACGCATCAAACGCGCTATTACGCACAGCATAGTAAATTCATCATTTTTGGCGATAACTTGGCAAAGAGGGCATTACAATTTACTAAACTTAGCAGACAGTTGTCACGTATATGGATACATATGTCTGCAAAGTTTCATTGATGTAGGTATAACGATCGCCATTTTAGAGCAAGTTGAAGTTATTTCTCAATTTTCTTGAAAATGGCGAATTTGGAGGGCAATTTTCTCAAATTTGGTCAGTAATAGGGTATATAATTTTGTATATGGCTGGAAAGGGCATATCTTCAAGTATCTAAATCCAAAAAAGGGTACGGGTTTGCCAAGCCATTATGGAGATACGGCCACAGAGAGAAAGCCAATTCCCAGAACTTTAGAGGGCGCTATTTATGTTGTGCAAAGCTATTGGAGCGTGACATTTGGCATGGCTATGTGCAATTATGAGATAAAGATACTGTGAGATTTAAATACAAAACGGAATTTATATGAGAAAGTTATGGCAGTTTTAGATTATTTAGGGGTCCATTTTTCAAGAACTTGAGAGATTTTTGACGGAGTCGGTTTTAGATTTGAATTTCGAGTATGAAGATGGCATTTTGAAGGTCAAGTCACATGTCGCAGATGAAAGAACATCTCTCAGACTATCTAGAGGAATTTGTTAGAAGTTTGTAGAATCTAGGATATTGGAGATAGGAAGGAATATATAAAGGCCTTAAAATGGACCAGAAACGGACAAAATGGCGCCTGGACGGTCATGCATGAGTGATTTCGAAAATCGAAAAAGTAGGTGACCTTGATGAGATGCTAGAGATGATGCCTACGAAATTTGAAAGGAAATGGATATGATGAAGGCACCTAACTGGGAATAACAAGCACTACGTGCAAAACGAATGTGATTTCCGGACGATAAGGAATATACTAAGGAGAATATTAATGGGGCAGAATGTGAACGAAAACAAGGCAATGACGAAGGTTCGTCATTGCAATGATTCGGTTACATACCGGGAGCCAGTGAAGAGTTTTGAGAATGGGGGTGATGTGAGTTCTACGAGAAGAAAGTGTGACTATACGTGCAGCAGTATTTTGCAGTTTCTGAAGTCGATGAAGTTGTGTGTTAGGGAGCAGATAGAAAATAGAATTACAGAAATCTAAGCGTGATGAAATAAGAGCATGTACAAGTTTCTTTGTGGTTGAACGACTTAAGTTTTTCCTAATAAAACCTAGATTTCTCAGTTGATATCTGACTCAGGCTGATCTGACTGACTGACAAATACTAGAAACATAAGTTGACAATGACATAGACGAGTTTAACATGACACCAAGGTTACGACAATGCGAGGAAGGACTGATTACAGAACCTGATATGAATATATTCAACGACTGTAATCAGGTGGTCTGTCATCGACAGAGCACCTATTGATTTCGTCAGAATTTTCTTTCTTTATTCTTTATTTATTTATTTATATGTGTCCCGCTTTTTTGTGCTGAGAATGTCTCAAAATTGGTTCAGCCAATTTCTTTCAATTTTTGCACAGTTATAAGTCAGTGTCAAATGACGTGACGGCAACCTTTTCAAGGTTATCAGGTCATCAGGACGTCATCCAGGCACCATTTTGTGATTATTTTTTCTTCAATTTAATGTCATATCTTCATAACGGAAAGTCATATTTCATTCATAGTTATCAAAATCAAGGTCAATATCCGTCCGGTCAATTTAAGGTCAATGAACGTGCGCGTATGCGTACGTTCGCGCGCAAAATTTTCAAATGCTCAAAATCGTTAAAATGTTTGCGCGCGCGCTACTTCGTTCGTCATGGCCGTACGCAACATAGAATCGCCATTTTTTTCCTTTTTCCCCCATTTTTGGTACCAGTTTGATACCATATTTATTTCAGTAGCCATTACTAACGGAATGAGTCTCCGTTTAAGATACATGTCCGTGCGTGCGAGCTTTTGTAAACCATAGCATATATGGGCAAAAACGGCTTATGCCGAAAGGGTGTGTAGCGTCGCGTCGCAGCGCGTTGACTTGAACGCGACCATTCGTCCAAACCCCCCGGTTTGGCCGAAAGGGTGCGTTGGGAGTGTCGTTTCGCGTCGAACGCGACTATTCGTCCAAAGCCCCCACCCCCGGTTCGGCCGAAAGTATACGTTGAATAGTCTTCCACATCAGTCGTTTTTAATAGAATATACGGAATAGTAATTTAAGTCGTTTAAATTAAAATAATCAAGATAGAAACAGATTAAATATTAGATAAAACTATTTTGTACGTAGTCTATGTCGCGTTCAAGTTAACGCGCCGCGACGCGACGCTACCCACCCTTTCGGCAAAAGCCGGCAGAAACATGCCTATACCAAATCCATTGTAGCTCTGTAGGTTGCAAAGTGACCCCAATTTTTTTTTTCATATTTGGGTCAAGTATGAGTCGAAAATATGAGTTCATGTCTGAATTGGTCATTAAAAATATCGTGACGTCATAATAATAACTTTGGAATTCAAAATACGAATTTGCATATTATGACGTCAGCATATTTATGGAAAATTTATGGTATCTCTATAAATATTGATCGATATTCTTCTAAACACTGGAACGTTGTAGCTGAGAAGATTCTCTACACGATCAGTCACCACCTTTTTTTTTTGACGACGTAATCATAATGAAAGTTTCAATAAAAAGGAGACATGTTAGAATTTTCTTAATTTTCATGTTATGCCTATGGTAGTTGACTTTTTCTAAAATCTTGATTCTACATTTGAGTCTTGTTAGAGCAATATCTCGATTATTGTCGTATAATATTTTTCCAGGTTCGGATATGTTGTAGCTAAGTAGTTTCTCTACACGGAAAGTGACATTTATTTTGTAATCAAATGTTGGGATCATGGTGATATTGTGACAACAAAATGTGATTTGAGTATCCAATTTTCCGTTTACGTGTAATTTCTATGTGGTGTGTTGGTATAGGCTAGTGGTTATCATGGTTTTTAGCACTTGCCTCCCATTTCGGCGACCCACGTTCGATTTCCGGTGGGTCAATTTGTTATTATTATTTTTTTGCTGTCGTTTTATATTTGATTTTATCCCCTTCTTCGACAATTGTAACATATCATATACAATCATAAAAATAAAATGCTTAATTTTGCGTGTTATATCTATGGGAGAGAAATGTCCATAGTTTGCGTACAATCCTATGGGAAATCTGATTCATTGTAGTGTATTATATCTATACACACTAAGAAAAAATGGTGCAAATGTGCACCTTTAGGGGTGCAAACCGATGCAACACTGGCAGCACCTTTAGTGGTTAAATTCTGCACCCTTTAAAGGGGTGCCGGATTGAACCTTTTAGGGGACATGTTAGTACCCTTAATGGTTCATTCCTGCACTTTTAGGGGTGCAAACCGATGCAACACTAGCAGCACCTTTATGGGTTCAACCCGGTATCATTTAAAAGGGCGCAATCATACTCGAGGTGCTGCTATTGTTGCATCGGTTTGCACACTTAAAGGTGCAGGATTGTATTCTTAAAGGTGCAAACAATGCACCCGAAGGACCTTAATCCCGTACCTTAAAGGTGCGAACTAACGCAATAGCAGACCCTTAATTGGTGCAAATTTGTAAATCAAAGTACAATTACACTCCAAAGGGTGCGGCTAGTGTTGCATTTGTCTTCACCCATAAAAATGCAGAGAGAAATGTTCTGAAAAAACTATGACATGCAGCATTCACTCTCTTTTGCCACCTTAAAGTGAAAAAAGGAGAATTGAACATCATTGAATACATTCATTTTTTTAATTTGTTCACACAAAATATGAAGTAATCAAACAATCGGTGTGAAAAAAGTCAGGCTCATCCTTCATTGAACATTGTTTTATAATTATTTGGTCCACTTTATCCCAACTCTTCAAAAATATAATACAATACACTGACACTGTAAAAGATACTACGTCCTTTTTGCAGCCAACATCAAATTCAGTAGAACTTTGCAGGAATTATGAATATGTCATGTATGTCCTATATGTGAAATTTAAACGTTAGCAGTGTCATAATATTAAATTATGCAAGGAAATCCCTTTACCTGCTAGACTTCACTGTCAGACATTATTGAGTGACTGACTGGCTTTTTTTCTTTTTTGGTTATAACATACATCAAATGAGCTGGAAAGGGTACATGAGCATTTGTCTACATCAATAACCCACTTCTTGTAATAGCCAAAATTAAACTGATTTAATCTTTGCGCAGCATAAAACGTTCGACCATTCGGTACAATGGTCTGAAAATCAGGCTTTTACTTACTGGCTCTATAGCTCTTAAGTCGATTCGACAACTATTAAGAGTTATTTTCCTACTTAAAGCCATTTTCAACCCCCCCCCCCCTTTTTTTGTTTAGGTTAGTTTTAAATTAGTATTATCTTTCAATTGCCGTTGGAATTTAACCTTTTCATTTTGTTGTCCTGCCAATGGGACATAGTACCTTTAAACAGTGTTATCATAAATAATCGTAGATGCAATGTCTTTGCTTGGAGGGAAATTTGATTGATTTGTTCCAGTAACTCTATAGGGTTAAATTAAGATCCCTTCAGGCAGATACATGTAAATATACATGTACTGTATATCCATCAAACATAATCTCATGCTAGGAGTCCACTGGGCCGGCGCCAGTTGGTGCCAGTTCGCGCCAAAGATTATGTGATTGGCGCGTAGTGGCTCGCTGTGGCGCCGAATTAATGTCCGCTCGGCATGTGTCGCCAAGTGGAATAAACTGGGTGCCATATGGCGTGCGCCAAATGCCACCCGGCTTGCTCCAAAATGTTGCGCCACTTTGCGCCAGTTCGCGCCATTACACGGCCATTTGATTCCAAAATTCATCCTGTTTGGCGCCATTCGCGCCAATACACGGCTACTTTGCGCCACTTGGTGATTAGTTTGTGCCAAAGGTCGCTAAATTTGTTTGAACTTGCCGCCGCTTGGCGCCACTTGCCGACTATATACTTACCGGCCATCGGCTACCTGGTTCAGACCCTCCTCAGCTGCTGTATGAACAACATCTCTACTAAATATTTACAATTTTGATATGTCTGAGGCTTTTGATAATGTTGGAGTGATGATGCTGCTCCATCAGAAGATGATGAGAGATGCTGAGGTGGCCACTGCCTATCAACTTATGCTGGCCGATCCTGAAAAAGAAGAGCCTCCAAGGAAGAAAAGGAAGCACAGCTGGTGGTTTAGACCCATGCTCCACCCACAGTTGAGGGCCGAACGTGGACAGTACCACACTTTGATGGAAGAGCTGAGGGAGAATGACAGGAGGAAGTTCAAGAACTACACCAGGGTGTCCCAGAGATGTTTGATGACCTGTTGGTCAGGCTTACACCCCACTTGCAGAAGAAGGACACCCACTTCAGGAAGGCCATTCTCCCTGGTCTCAAGTTGTCCGTCTTCCTGCGCCATCTCGCACCCTGTGCCACCTATGCCGAGCTGTCTTACAACTTCCGAGTGGGCAAGGAAACCATCCAGAAGTTTGTCCCTGATGTAGCCAGAGCGATAGTGGATGAGTATGTTGCAGAAGTCATCTCCCTCCCCACAACCAATGAAGGCTGGCTTGAGGTTGCAGGTGATTTTGAGGCCAGATGGAATCTTCCTCACTGTCTGGGAGCCTATGATGGAAAGCACATCCATCTCCAGAAGCCCAACAAATCAGGCAGCCTTTACTTCAACTACAAGCAGTTCTTCTCGGTTGTCCTGATGGCTCTGGTAGATTCAAAGTACCAGTTCATGTGGATCGATGTGGGTGGGGTTGGCCATCAGTCTGATGCCCAGATCTACAACAACAGTGAACTGAAGGAGTGCATTGAAGCTGGCACTTTAGGCATCCCAGATCCAGCTCCTCTTCCCCATGATGATGAAGAGCACCCTATGCGTACTTCTTCGTGGGAGACGATGCCTTCGCCATGAGGACGTACATGATGAAGCCCTACGGCCGTCGTAACATGGACCAACAGCAGAAGATCTTCAACTACAGGCTGTCCAGGGCAAGGCGTGTGGTTGAAAATGCCTTTGGCATTTTGGCTCTGCGGTTCCAGTGCTTCCTTGGCCAGATGAGACAGGAACCAGACACAGTCCGCCTGCTCGTTGAAGCTGCCGTCATGCTGCACAACCTCATCAGGAAGCGCTTTCAGGCACTGGACGTTTGCATATTGGACCAGGAGGATGCCCAGCACAACCTCATCCCTGGAGCTTGGAGAACTGCCGCCATCACTGTGAGAAAGTCCTGCGATGCCGCCCTGCTTTTATAGGCGGCAAGTGGCGCCGAATGGCGGGCAACCAGGTGGCATTTGGCGCGAAGTAGTCACCAATCGGGTGCTGTTTGGCTCGCGTAGTGGTGCAAACAAGGTGCCCCTTGGCGCAAAGTGGCGCCATGTGGCGCGAAATCTCATTGGCGCAACTTGGCGCGCGCCATTTGGTGCCACTTGGCGGACACTTGGCGCTGATTGCTCGATGCAAGTGGCGCGACGAAAATTTCAAACATTTTGAAATTTTCTTGCCGCCACATTCAAATTTGGCGCCGTTACGGGCCACCACGAGCCAGTTGGGAGGCAGTTTGAGCCACTACACGCCACTAGGCACCGTATTGGCGACACTAGGCGCCACAGTAAATTGCATTGGCGCAAACTGGCACCAACTGGCGCCGGCCCAGTGGAATCCTAGCATCATGTACGTATTGTAACAGTGAAAACACAGAATGCTCCATGAAAAGTAGCACACGATGAGAGGTTTATAAGCTATTTGTATATACATGATGTTTTATATGGCAAAATACTTGGCTAAAAATTTACTTGGTAAACAATTTCACACCTTTTTTGCACTGCAGAAATACATGTTCTTTGTACCTCTTTTTTTCCACGTGTGCTTTTCAACAAGAATGTTGAATAACGTATATCACATCCACAATAATGCATGAAGCTTTTCTAAAATTCACCATAAGATGTCTATACATGTCAATTACCTCTCTTTAAAAACGAAGATGGTTGTACAACTGTATAAGTACACTGGCTAATATAAACAAATCTTTGGCTAGGAATTTCACTTGTGAATAGGCTCACTTTACCTGTAAAATGTGTGAGTACATTAATTAAGTACATTTTATTTAAGTAAGTCCATCATACTTTCTGACCTCTACAAATTAACAAAGGATCGCTTGTATAATTAAAGATAAACTTGAGTTCTGGTTTTAAAAAAATCAATTCTCACATAATCAAACGAAAGTTACACTGAATGTTCAAGATTACAAATAAATGTCATTTGCCAAACAATTTTGGTAGAAAATGTATACTGGCTGAGCAATGAACATAGACAGATAAGGAAATCAAGGTCAGTATAGGCCCGACACCTTTTGTGTATTCCCTTATAGTCTAAAAATAATAATAATAATAATAATCTTTTAAAGTCCACTCCAAATTTTATTTAGTTAAACCGAAAATGGAAATTCTTTTTGCCCAATTGATCGTGAGCCCGGCAGCTACTAAGCAGCGCCAGATAGACGTTGCTCTATCTCTTATTGTTGAACGCCAAACAGAGTAGCAGCTTGTTACCTTACCAAGACTGGGCCAAATGTATTATGATTTTGATGACTCCAGAACCTTGCAGTACACACCAATAATTACACGCTAATTGATCAACTTTTTCTGATCCATTCCACACCTTTTCTTTCACAATGCAATCGCATGACCAGAAATCAACTTTATCTTTAAGGTCTGACCTACATTCGGTGCATGATCCTAAACTCGGAACAAGAGGTTTTTGTGACAACATATTTTTAATAGGCTGTTGCTCAGTCATCTGTGACAGGAGAGTTATAAATAGACAGATAGACATTAGACAGACTATCAGTTACTCTTTAAGATACTATATAATTCAATGTAACACAGGTTATGATTTTTGAACAGAAGTCTTTGCAAGATTGGTATACTTTTTTGTATACACACTGGCGTACCACCCCCCCCCCCCCCAACAAGAAAAAGCCCACTTTTTTAATTTCAATCAATTT
This sequence comes from Strongylocentrotus droebachiensis, assembly GCA_035222895.1. Classification (NCBI taxonomy): domain Eukaryota; kingdom Metazoa; phylum Echinodermata; class Echinoidea; order Camarodonta; family Strongylocentrotidae; genus Strongylocentrotus; species Strongylocentrotus droebachiensis. The sequence continues at coordinate 122,137 of JAVYIG010002714.1, read as the reverse complement.
TTTTGTTTACTTCTTCTTCTTCAACATTACCATTTGCACACAGTGCAGCCAAAAAAAATATATTTTGCTCATTACGCCACTGATCAATAGCAACCAATCTAAAATCAACATCTATTGTATGTTCATATAAATACCAAAATACGAGTACAAAATCAACCTTCAAACCTCAACAAGTAACAACTATATGAACTAGTGTTTTCAAATGTTATCATAAAACACATGCATAAGTTGAACCAAAAAAAAAATACCTCTTTATATAGTTCACTACAAGATGTCAACATGGCATTTGCATATGTTTATAAAACAAAGCTACAACTTTATGTAAGAACACATGGCAAACATATGGGTCATTCAAATTGGTTGTGGCAAATTTTGTGACATACCAGAAGTGAGAAACTGTGACCCCATTCTAATATACTTTCCTGAACCGGTTTACGCTAAACCAGTTCAGCGTAGACAGGTCTAGCAGTAGGTGTGAAGGCACAACAGTTCCAAGAAGCTATCTTCTAAACTGGTTTAGGAAACCAGTTCGTGATTTGTTTTCCCTAACCTCATGGAATGACCCACATACAAATCTATGGCTTTAAAGAAACCAAAGGGCTAGAATTGAATCTAGACCGATGTATCAGGGTTACCAAAATCGTTATTTGACCCATAGATTACCAAAATCACAATAAACTTGCAAAGAGTCTTCTAGTCTTCTATATTAAACTCTAGCATGTTGGTTTCTTTTAAATTGGACTTGTGATCAGTACATTTAAAGGTAAAGACCGGTTCTGGTCATGCGATTTCATTGTAAAAGATACGTTGTGGAATCGATCAGAAAAGGTTGATCATCTAGCAGATAAGTATTTGTGTGTACTGCAAGGTTCTGGAATCATCAAAATGATAGGAAATAGACCAGTTCACGGTTAGCACATGTCCCAAATGACCCCGAATATCCACAGATCTTCAAAACATGAAGAGGCCCTACTTTGTACATTTTGAAATAATCACTCCTACAGCGATGGAGGTGCTACATAAATAGCCATTGTTTCCCATTTTTAAAGAACACTTCCACCTGTGTATCGTCGATCCATAGAGCAAAAGTACCAACAGAGGACAAGTAACTACGCCCTCTCGCATTGCCTGGCGAAAATCATCCAATGGCGATGGAAACGCCATTAATCTCAACAACAACAACAACAACAACAAGCACTGCTTGTGCATAAATGAATAATGATTACAAAACTTTCATGAGCACGTATCCAGTACTTTGTCCCCGTGTTTTTCACAATTCGTTCTGCAATGACCTTTATCTGCTCATGCTCAAACTGCAACCGTGCACTGGCTTTAATATATGGCCCAGTCTTGGTAAAGTTACAAGCACTGTACACATGAAGATGTATATGAGATGAGATGTATATTTTTTGAGAGGGGGGCATTTCGGTACACAGAATATATAATAATAATAATGATGATGATAATAGTGGTTATTTCTTAAGCGCCATTTCGATTAATTCAATATTATGCTCAAGGCGCTGGGAAATACATTTTGACTATAAAGTTCATGCTGGTACATTTTTTTACTTTTTTATAATTTTCCCAATTTAATTTCCCTGCAATTTTGTGTTATACGATTTAATCAAAACTTGGAAATCACTCTGAAATTGATTGCAATGCTTCATGTAACGAACTTTACGTAAATAATGTTAACAACATACCACAATCGCATCTTAATTATCAAAGAGTTTTAATACTTTATTTCATTGTTTTCCTTCATATTTTAAGGCACTTAAGTATACACTTTGACAAATTCATGTTTGCATGACCTTCATTACCGATTTTAGATGAAATTTCAAATGTATTTCGTATCGAAAGATTTTTTGCATTATTATTGTGTCATTTGCTTAGAACAACCATTTACCCACAATTTTCAATAACCTTTTTATCAGAACGTTCACATGTATGAACTATACTCACCCTAGTCTGATTATTGCATTACCAAATAACCCTTATATTTCCCCTCGTACATTTTACATGTTTAAAATGATTTTCATGAAATTTGTATGTACTTTGAACTTGATTTAAGTGCAATATTTCAAGTAAACTATTTAACTATTTTATATTTACCATTGTTAAAAGTAATCCTAGTAATAATGTTGAAACAAATTATTGTTATCATATTATTGATACTAAGAATAGTAATAATAATAATAATAATTATTATAATAATAACAATAATAATAATGATATCAATAGTAGTATGGTGTAGTGGTGTAGTCAATTAATGCTAACTGGCACTGCCTGTAAGAAAATATTTTTTGTTATTGTACTTAATCTTTGTGATTATGATCTCACTATTACATGTTATTACCTATTTTGATTTCTGTAATTTTGATGTTTGCTTTTACTATTGTACAAAACCTGTAATTCGGCTTTCGAGCCGCGATTGATTTTTATTTCAATAAACCATTACTAATACTACTACTATACAGTAGGTTTGCGGTTGCACCATGTGTGTGAGAGAGAGAGGTTTGAGGAGTCCTGAACAGGACTCTGACTCGGTAATCTTTCTTGGAGGAGTGTAGTCCTGAAAAGGACTGTTTGTTATCTTTCTTGGCATATAGTTCTCAGGAGAACTATAGCGCTTGGAGAGGATGAGTGGCTCGACGTTTCGAACAGGTTGACTATCCGTCGTCAGGAGTGGGGAATAGCTGGCGTGCGTGAGCTTAAGTCACCGGTGTGCGGACGTCAGGGAAAAATAGGTGACCGTATGTCGGCTTGAGTCATCGGGTGGGCATGGATGGTCGGCTAGTAATTCGTCTGGCTATCCGTCTGGGCTGGAGTCTCCGGGTTGCGGACTTAGGAGAGTTTCGAGTTGATGAGTGGGGTGTGTTGTCGGCGAGACGCTGTGTGTGTCCCCGACGTAGGCGGCGTTGTAGTCTGTTGTCGTCTGCTGTGCAGTGTAGCTGCGAGGCTGGCGCCTGCTTTGAGGGTTCGGCGGGTGGCGGTGGTTGATGTACGGGTGTCTGTCGGGGTGGTGAGGGCGGTGCTGGAGGCGGTGCTGGAGGCGGTGGTGGAGGAGGAGTGACCGGGTACTTGTTGATGAGAGGTTTCCAGATGTCGTTGATGTATAGTCCTGAGTCTTGGGGCACGGTGTTGTGGCGGTGAATTTCGATGGCTTCTCGGATTCGGCGTGTATGCCAGTGTTTCATTATGGAGATGAGATGACTGTTATCCCATTCGATGGTGTGTTCGTGTTGCTGGGCGTGTTTGACGATGGCGGACTTATCCCAATCGCTGAGTCTGAAGCTGGTTCTGTGCTCCTTGAGTCTTGTTTCCAGATTTCTCCCCGTTTCACCAATGTAGACTTTTCCACATTCGCATGGTATTTTGTAGACTCCAGCTTTCTTGTGGTTTGGATGCTTGTCTTTGTGGGAGTAGAGTATCGAATGGAGCTTGTTGGAGGAACTGTGTCGAACTTGGATGTCTGCTGCTTGAAGGATACGTTGAATCTTGTGAGAGGCTTGACCGATATAGGGAAGAACAATAGTTTGCTTCGGTGGTGTAGCTGCGGGTTGGTTCTCTTCAGGAGTGGAGTTAGCTACGGGCTTGTTGGCGGGAGTCTTGGATTTGATCTTATGTCTTGGGTATTCGTTGATGCTAGTTAGGGCTGTGGTGACATGCTGGATTTCCTGGTCTAGATGGTCTGCATCGCTGAGTTGATGGGCTCGGCGGATGAGGGCGTTGGGGACTGATTGTAGTACGGATGGATGGTGGAAGGATCTGTAGTGAAGATATCTATCGGTGTGTGTGGGTTTCCTGTAGACTTGATGAGCGGGCTTGCCGGATGGTGATTTGGTAACGAGAACGTCTAGGAAGGGGATGCTGTTGTTTTGCTCGGTCTCCATGGTGAATTTGATGCTCGGGTGATGCTGGTTGATGTGGGCGAGAAAGTGGTCTAAGTCAGGTCTGCTATGTGGCCAGATGACGAATGTGTCGTCGACATATCGGAGCCAGAGAGAAGGGCGTTGTGAGAGAGTCTGGAGTGCCGTTGTTTCGAAGTGCTCCATGAAGATATTGGCTATAACCGGTGAAAGAGGCGATCCCATGGCTGCGCCTTGAAGTTGCTGGTAGTAATTGTCTCGCCATTTGAAGGAAGTTGAGTTGAGACAGAAGTACATGAGGTCATGTATTTCATCCGGTGTCAGGGGGGTTCTGTCGGGGAGAGTGTCGTCAGCTTCGAGGCGTTCTTTGACGATTCGGCAGGATTCGGTGACAGGAACATTGGTGAAGAGAGATTCAACATCGAAACTGACCATGATGTCTGTATCGTGTATGGTGGTCTTGGAGAGGATATCGACGAAATGCTTGGAGTTATTGATGTGGTGCTGCGATTGTCCTACGAGTGATTGGAGAATCTTGGTCAGGTGTTTGGCTGTGTCATAGCAAGGCGATCCTCGGGTTGAAATGATGGGGCGAAGTGGAATGGTAGGTTTATGTATCTTCGGCTGGCCAAACAGGATGGGGCAGGTAGCTGAAGATGAGCGAAGTTTGAAGTAGAGTGGCTTGGATATGACTTCTGTTCTGTGAAGAGAGAGGAGTCGCTGGTTGAGTTTCCTTTCCGTTGCTAGTGTGGGATCTTTCTTTAGTTGTTTGTAAGTCGGAGTCTCGAGGAGCGCACCGATCTTATTGTTGTAGTCCCCTTTGTTCAGAACTACTGTAGCGTTGCCCTTGTCTGCCTGTAGAATGTGTATTGACTGGTTGCTGCGTAGATCTTTGATAGCGGCTCGTTCTGGTTTGCTAATTAGGGGCTTTTCGTTTGTGTGGACGAGGACGGCGTTCACGTCCTCTAACGATGCGAATTGGCGTCAGACACCCGTCCTGTTCACTACCTTATAACCCTTTTCGTTTTAAGTCGACACCCGTTCTCTACACGATGACGTAATGGCCCCCGCACGCGCTTATTCAATTTCTCCTTCTTTCACTTCTTATTTTGTTCTTCGTTTATTACTCTATTATACTCTCTCTATTTTCCTTATGTTATTCTTTGTTTTTCCTTCTTTCATCATCTCTTCTATCCTTCCATTGTCTATTCTTTATCATTTTCTCTTTCTGTCTTTCCTAATTTTATTGTTGTTGTTATCATTCTATCATTTTTCTTTCTATCTTTCCTCATATTATTCTTTGTTTCTTCCTTCTATCATCTTCTCTTATGTTATTCTTTGTTTTTACCAGACTATCACTTTCTCTTTTTGTATTTCCTTATGTTATTCTTTGTTTTTTCCTTCTTTCACCTTCTCTTTCTGTCATTCCTTATGTTATTCTTTGTTTTGTCCTTCTTTCACCTTTTCTTTCTGTCTTTCCTTATGTTATTCTTTGTTTTTTCCTTCCTTCACTTTCTCTTTCTGTCTTTCATTATGTTATTCTTTGTTTTTTCCTTCTTTCACTTTCTCTTTCTGTCTTTCCTTATATTATTCTTCGTTTCTTCCTTCTTTCATCTTCTCTTATGTTATTCTTTGTTTTTATCTTTCCATCACTTTCTCTTTTTGTATTTCCTTATGTTATTCTTTGTTTTTTCCTTCTTTCACCTTCTCTTTCTGTCATTCCTTATGTTATTTTTTGTTTTGTCCTTCTTTCACCTTTTCTTTCTGTCTTTCCTTATGTTATTCTTTGTTTTTTCCTTCCTTCACTTTCTCTTTCTGTCTTTCATTATGTTATTCTTTGTTTTTTCCTTCTTTCACTTTCTCTTTCTGTCTTTCCTTATGTTATTCTTTGTTTTTTCCGTTCTTTCACCTTCTTTTTCTGTCTTTACTTATGTTATTCTTTGTCTCTTCCTTCTTTCAACTTAATTCTCTTATGTTATTTTTAGTTTTTATCATTCTATCACTTTCTCTTTCTGTCTTTCCTTATGTTATTCTTTGTTTCTTCCTTCTATCACCTTTTCTTATGTTATCCTTTGTTTTTTTTAATCATTCTATCACTTTCTCTTTCTGTTTTTACTTTCTGATTTACGCTGCGATGTAGCAAGATGACGTCATTCTGTCGACGGGTCACTAGTTTTCTGACGAACCTCAAATCATCGATGAACGGGTTCGCAAATGTGGCCTGACGACGCCAGACGACCCGACGCATGCGCAGATCGCCGAAATGACGTCCTATATTTGACGTCGACTATGTCGACGTGACAAACGAAAACCCCCTAATGTGGTGGCTTAGCTGTGGATAGGGCTTGGGTGACTTGGAAACGGATTTGGTCCGCTGCGGTTCGGCTCAGGAATCTCAGTTTGGGTTCTACTTGTTGAATGACTTCTGAGAACGGGATCTTCTTGGGTGACACGGCGAAGTTTAGACCTAATGATAGGACTTTGTGTTCGGTTTCCGTGAGTGGATGGTTGCTGAGGTTGATAACGGTGTCCTTGCTGGTCGGTGTAGTCTGGTTTGTTGATTTTTGGCTGTTAGCTAGAAGTTTATTGAATTTGACGATCTGCTTCTGTCGGGTTGACTGGAAAGTTTTTCCAGCTGTAGAGGTGTTGAAGGCCTGGCTTTTCCGAAGATCATCTGGTTCCAGTAGTTGGGAGAGGTTTACTTTTGATGTTTGGATGTCTTGCTCCATGGTATGGAGTTGATGGCGGGTGTTGGCGATGCGCTCTCTGACAAGGGCTTGCCCTGCCTTGTGAATTATCAGTTTTGCTCGTGGAGTGCTGATTGATGACTTGAGTTGTAGTCCGGTCGGGGTGATGCTTGAGTCACGACAACGCTTGAGGAAGGTTAGGTGATTCTGGAGTTTGGCTTCTTTAACGTAGTTACGCTGCAGTTGCCGGGATGACACTTTGGTTGGCTCCCCGTAGAGCTGGGTTAGATGCTGCTTGTAAGTGTCGGCTTGCATGGTGATGTAGATATACAGTATGTTTGCGGTTGCACCATGTGTGTGAGAGAGAGAGAGGTTTGAGGAGTCCTGAACAGGACTCTGACTACTACTACATACATGAAAATTCAAATAGAATATAATAAGAGTACAGGGAACGATCAAAGTTGAGATCAAATAGATAAAGTGAAATATACATGGGTAATCTAGACCTAAGTCACATAGGGACACAATTTCATTAGGAGAATACAGACATACCTGTATACAAAAATAACATCAAATCAATCATAAGCAATTTTGAACAGGTGGGTTTTGAGAAATTTTTTTTAGCAGTTTACAGTTGTTATACATCATATATATATATGTAAATGCTTTAGTTGTTGCTATGTTGGGCAAACCTCTGAACATAAGATTACAAAAGGTCACATGACTCTGTCCTATTTCATCAATTTGGTGCCAACCGATGCGCAAGGCTTGAAATAAGATACAGTCTCGAAAGAATTTCGCACGCTCAACGCGGACCGAGAATCTGCGGTTCGTGTGCAAAATCGAGAAGCTACTATATAGTAACGGCGGGGTGACCGATGAGGTACTGAAATCCAGAACTGTTTTTAGCCAAATCTACGGGCGTTCTCAATGACCCCCCAAGTAAATAAACATCCAATCACCGAGCTTGTATCAAAGATGGTATGGGAGTTTAATCGTTTTATAGCGAAGGATGACGATTTCAACGCGAACGGCTCTTCGGTGAGGTTTTTGTTTCGATTATTGTTTCTGAACTATATCAACATGAATATGGATATAACATGAATTGTTTTCAAACTTGATGATAAATTGTTGAAATATGATTAAAAGAACCGTTTTGTGGCTTGGTCGAGACAAGTTTTGTTAGTCGTGTATTTCCGTCTGTACTGTATTGCGTGACAGGGAATAGGACATTTTCGTAATTTATCAAATAAATACATAAGTCTTTGTGAGGTTCCTCAATACATATTGTTTCATTCACCTGGCTGATAAGAATAATAGCATTGCAATAGTCAGAATGCAAACTGCATGTATTAAGTGCGGCAAAAACTAATGTATGCACATTGAATTCTGTCTATTGAAATACTATTTTTCTTATCAGGTGAATGAAATAGTTTGTATCGATTCACTTGATTCACTTGGGGCGTCATTGAGAACGTAGATTTGGCCCAAACCTATTCTGGATTTCAGTACCTCAGCGGTCACCCCGCTGTTACTATAGTAGCTTCTTAATTTTGCACACGAACCGCAGACTCTCCGTCCGCGTTGAGCTTGCGAAAACTCCCTATTATTTGCCGAAAGATGCCTCCCAAGCACCCGTCACTCCCAGTGTAGTAAGGGTTAACACCTGAAAATACTAATCCTGGTTCTTTTCCTCATCTAGAGTTTCCTCTATAATCTCATTCACATCATTGAACAGCTGCTTGCATGTACCCACATTGCTGGCAAGGCCCATTATGATGGATGTGACAGCCTTCTGGAGGGCAGACTGGAGATCTACTAGCACATTTGTCGCCGTGTAGGAATTCTCCATTTCCTTCATAAGCTTTGGATAGAAATAACCCAAAAAACAAAATAAATCAAATCTCTGATGAAACAGTATTGTCAATCCAGTCGAAACTTAGTCCAATTAAAGTACTTAAAAACCCTAATCAACCCTACAAATATGAAGGAAATCACGCCAACAGTGCGCCAAAACGCTATTCAGACGGTAGATCTGTCTTTTCAATAAGTTTTTAGTCAAAATCAGCTCTAATGACGTCAATGTTGCGTCAGTAGTGTGTCAAAGTATCAGTTCAAAGATTGGTCTATGTATATATGACGATGACTAAAGATATCTCTCTTCGAATTGACGTATGAACTGGATGTACCCGTTTTAGCTTGATTTAAGTGTGTAGAAAACTGTTTTGGAAATATTTCAAACAAATTCGCTGAGAAGCGATTGTGATTGCGAACTACAATGAGCGTTCCAACTACTCCAAAAATGAAAATGCGCTCTCAAACTCGAAATGAGAAAGAGAACTTTGAAGCCACGGAGCCACCGTCAAAGAAGGAGTCTGGAGCACGGGATCTGCCCAAACATTCACCGGCATATTCACCGGCATATTAATGATATTGTAATACAACAGACTGACAGTGTAAAATATCTCGGATTTATTATCGACAGCAAACTTAAGTGGGATGTCCATATAGATAAATTATGTAAGAGGGTTGGGAACCTAATAAAATATTTGGCTAGACTACGCTACTATATTATTGAGATGAATTTGAACCTGATCTATAAAGCAATTATTTTACCCCTGTTTGGCTATGCAGGCATTTCAATCGATCATGTGATAACAAATATATTAAGAAATTGCAAACTCTCCAAAAATGCGATGGCAGAATAATAATGAAAGTTAATCCATATGAACACATCTCTAATGCACAAATTCATTCACTTTTAAAATTGTCATCTCTCGAATCTAGGTGTAAGAACAAATGTAATGTATTTGTCTATAAATCAGTCCATAATATGTTATCTTCCAGTATGAATGAAATGTTTCAACCCCCTTCGCATATTTATTTCCTCCGCAATTCCGGTAACTTTGTTCTCCCTAAACCTAGAACTGAATATTGTCGCAGAATTACTAAACATAGAAGCTCAATTCAATATAATACTCTTCCTCCTACCACGAAATTACTTCAAACTGTTCACACATTCAAAAAGTATTTAACCAATATTATGCCAGACTTCTTGTAGCCGCTTAGGTATATATCTTTCTTTTTTATTTCTTCATTTAATATTAGGTGGTATGTCGTCTTCGACAGATTACCTATTGATTTCGTCAAATTGTCTTTCTTTATTATTAGGTGATACGTACGTAGTTATCCGTAACACCTTGATTTCGTAAAGATTTTTCTTTATTTATTATTATTTATTATTTATTCTTCCTCAAATTGTTTTCGCACGATATCTCAAGACTTGGATAAAGCCATTGTCATGAACCTTGCCATGATGATAGATCCTAGTCTAACTAAGAACTGTGTGACTTTTCAGTGACGTCATCCAGGCGCCATTTTGTGAAAACTTATTCATGATCATATCTTCATAACGGAAAGTCAATTCTCATTCATATTTATCATGATCAAGGTCAATAATATCCGTCCGGTCAATTTCAGGTCAATAAACGCGGGCGTACGCGTACGCCCGTCCCTAAAAGTGTGCCCACAATATTGTTATATGCTCTAAATTGTCTCAAATTAATTTTGCATACGTTTTAAGCCATTTTGAGCATTTGTCAAAAAATCGCGTACACGCGGATGCCCGCGCGTTTCCGTTCGTCATAGCCGTACGCAACATATAATCGCCATTTTTTTCTTTCATGATATTTCCCATACATTTCCGAACAACTATATTCCATGTTTATCCTCTTATGGCCATTATTAATGGAATGAGCGTCCGTTCAAGATAAAATTCCGTGCGCGCAAGCTCTTGTTAAACATAGCATATATGGGCAAAAACATGCCTATGAAAAGTCAATTTTAGCTTTTTGGGATGGTTAGGGACCGCCAATTGTTTTTCATATTTGGATAGATTATGAGTTGGAAATATGATTTCATGTCGCATTCTCACTAAGTAAATCATGACATCGTCATAATGGCCTCGGAACTCAAAAAAAGAATTTGCATATTATCACGTCAGCAAATTTATGGAAAATTGATTGCATCTCTGTAAATATTGATTGATTTTTTCCCAAAATGTTGGTATGGTGTAGCTAAAAAAATTATCTACAAGATCAACGTTCATCATTTATCATTTTGATGATATCATCATGGTCAAAATTTTAGTTATAGGCGACATGTCAGAACTTTCTTAATTTGCGTGTTATGCGTATTTGAGGTGATTTTTTCTGAAATCCTGCTTCTACATTCCAGTCTTGTTCGAGTAATATCTCAATTGATTTCGTATGATTTTCTGTCAGGTTCGGATTTGATGTAGCTGAGGAAAATTTTTACAAGGAAGGTGACATTTATTTTTTAATCAGATGTAGGAATCATCGTGATATTTTAACTTCAAACTGTGATTTGAGAATCCCATTTTTCGTTTAGTACGTGTAATGTCTATGTGGAGTTATTTGGTATATTGGTCAAAGGACTTGCCTTCCATTCCGGCGACCATCTTCCATAGTTTCAAAATGACACAGTGGATAGACCATAACGAGAGGAGTATTTCATAACGGAAGATGAAATCATGAATGTGCGTTTTTCATTATGTAAAAACATGAGCATACGTATCACCTTATTCGTCTTAGTGACGAATTCAAGTCTAGTTATTTAATTATTTATTAGGTAGTCTGTCAACGACAGATCACCTATTGAGTTTATTTTTATTTTTATTTCTCCCAATTTCGCGCGCGCGTTATGATCATTCGTCATGGCTGTACGCAACAAAGAATCGCCATTTTTTTTCCTTTCATGATATTTCCTATTTTTTCCCGAACAATTTGATATTATGTTTATCTCTTTATGACCATTAATAACGGAATGAGCGTCCGTTCAAGATAGATGTCCGTACGCGCGAGCTTTTGTAATACAAAGCATATATGGGCAAACACATGACTATAAAATGTGAATTATAGCTCTTTATAAAGCCTTGAAACCGCCAGTTTCTTTTTTACTTTTTACATATTTGGATTTAATATGAGTCGGATATATGATGTTTTTATGTCTCATTTGGCCATTAAAGGGATCCGGTAACTTTGTCTCAGATTCTGAAACAAAATCCTGGATTTAGCTCATGCTGCAATGATAATTATAAACCTTTAGGTCAGGCAGGAACTCCATGACTTTTACAAGCCGATCGCCCGTCTGATTATCCAGATATTTAGGATTGGAATTACAAATTTTGAAAACCGTTTAACAAACGGTTTTCATTACACTACATTCTATTGGGGAAAACGAGTATGGTTAAAACCGATCACTCAAAGATTTAAACTTTTTTTTAGGCACTTATTGATCATTTTGAAGCGCCATTTTTTATGGCTTCAATCTTACACCATATCACAGACACTGATAACACGTAGGGCCGTGCATCTCAGATTTAAAATTGTTAAACGATCCCTTCAAAGGGAAAGTTGAGTTCCTGTTTAAGACCGAGAATGTTTAATAATAATAATAATAATAATATTTAATTTGTATATAGCGCTTAATACAAATGTCTCTAAGCGCTTTACAAATATACTATTACTATAGTGGGTAGTGATTGCTCTTATTCTTATTTATAACATTTCTAGTGCCCTTTTAGAACCTAAAACTGCTATGAAGTTGTTTTTAGACCCCAAAATGTGTGAATTTAGATTGAATACGATTCAATAATGGTTTATGGTGCAATTTCAAAATACATGCATCGTAATTGTCATTGTACATGAAAAGCAGCAAAAGCTGGATTGTTCATGTTTACATGTTGATAATAATAAAGTGATAACTCACATTTTTAAATATTGACACGTTAAAAAGATTGTTAAAAATACATTTAAAATTTAATTACACATTAATAATGACAAAGGGAAGTTTTATACTTTCGTGAATAGAATGAATACATTGGATTTTCAGACTGAAGACGGCGATGTATATCTGTCATGCATTATAATCTGATTGTAAATTATGCCATCTCTCCTTCTCTATCTCTCTCCTTTCCCTTTGGACCCTTACCAACTTTCCCTATATTTCTCTCTTTTATCAGTCCTTCGAGCTTGATCGAGCTCTCTTTCTCTTTCTCTTTCTGCTCGTATTTCGATTGTGATGCTGCTCCTATTCTACTTCCATTTTCACATTTATATTCATACCTGAATTTATTCATGATGTAATTCAGAATTGTATTTAAAATTCTTGCTATGTATAAGTCATATAACTGTCTTGTTATGTTTTGTGCTGTAACTCGGAGGACCGTACCTGCTCATAGACTTTTTCTTTATAGAGTCTTGACGCCCTTCTGACTTTCAGCACACGACACCATGTTTTTGTCTTATGTTTTATATATTACATGTTACACCAATGGAAGAAAAAAAATCTGTATTATATTATGGACAATAGAATCTTGAATCTTGACTAAAGTGAAGACCAGTCCTTGGTTTGAAATTTAACATGTAGTTTAAAAAGCATTTAATTATGGTTAATACGATTGCTCAAAATGGTAAAGGGCTGTTTTTGAAGCGATTAGTTTTGCATTTAGAATTATGAATTGTAGAAACCTGACGTAATGATATTCTAATTTCTTTTTTTTGGAATGTAGCCAGTTATGGCATGCTGGGTGAATTGCTAACGACTTCCCAAATTTTCTACACAGTACTAGTCTTTTTTCCTCAAGTGTACTTAAATCGCATACTTGACATCCATGGGAATATGACATAAAATTGTAGCCTAAAATAATTTTGCAAACTCTCGGTTGTGTTCGTTCGAGACTATTTCTTGGTTCAGAATTAAAACCACTATGAAACACTGGGGCGCAATATTCTAATACCGGTCGTATATAACCTGTATAGATTAATACTAAATCATTTAAAGGTAAATTAAATTTCTTAAGTTTCCTCAACATATACATTTGTTATAACATCTTTTCATTTGCTCATCAATATACAAATTCCACAAAGTCCAGATTGGACTGGGAGATCACTCCACGAATTTTAGAACTATGCCTATTACACAACTCGAAGTTGCTATGAAGAGAATTTCTGGGTCTGGTGGATTTTTCATGAAACTAACTTTTAAGGATTTAGTGACATATTATTTACAATAGACCAAGATTGCACATATTTAAGTACTGATTGTAATTGCGAGACATCTGTAGATTTTCGACATTGTACTAACGAGAGGTCGTCGACATTATCTAAAATACGTTATAGGAAGTTGCTCACATAAATCTTTAAACAAAATTAAAACGAAAATTGGCCCAAAACGTGTACCTTGGAGAACACCAGCATGATTGAATTTTACATTTGATGAAAACACCGTTATACAGTGCGTCTCCGAAATAAAGGAAACCGAGAATTATCGATTTTTTTTATCATAACTTAATCACAATTATAATTAATAAATGACACATATTTGTAAAGCTTAGATCCTCCTATTTCATATGATGTGACTCATAATTATGATGCATATTTCACGCATGAGAGGAAACTAAAAAGTCATTCGGCGGGCGGTATCTGAATTTCAAAGAGAAAAACACATTTCTAGTAAGTTTATTTTCTGCCCTTTCATATGACACCTCAATAACGAAAGATGAGACACGAATAACAAAGTTCTGTTTGTTTAAAGTAATGCTTGCATTTCGATAATTTGATTTAACGAATTCGTATTCACTGGCTGGCTGCCGTATCAGCAAACAGAGTTGACAAAAGACTTAACTCCGTTTCGTTGACAATCAGCCATGCACAAAGAAGACGAAAGACTTGATGCATGGCTGATCGCAACGAAAGAGAGTTAATTCTTTTGTCAACACTGTTTCTTGCTACGGCAAAAAAATAAATATATAGAAATGAAAGATAAGTCCCTTATCAAAAGAATCGTGGCGATTTACTATTTTGACAAATTGATTTAAATTTGTACAATATATCATCTAGATGATGGTACAAGTGATCAGGATCTGTGTGACGCTGGTTGGACACGTAACGGTAATGCATGCTACCAACTAGTTGAATCTACCGTCGACTATACTACAGCCCTTGATGCGTGCAGAAATCTCAATGACTACGGTGATCTGGCGAGCGTAGCTGATCAAGACGAAAGCAACTTTCTTTTCGTTTATTCGAGGTAAGCCCCTACCACCGACCCCACTCCTCGAATACAGGAGCCACATCATGGAATATTCTATTGACAGCAACCCTCACCCACACGCACAGGCAGGCGCGGATCCAGGATTTCTTAGGGGAGGGGGCCCAACTTTTTTTTTTTTTGCTCCCGAAAATTTGAAAATCGCGCCGGCCGAAAAGTCGCTCAGTGGGGGGGGGGGGGGGGTGGGGGGGGGGGGGGGTGGGTAAGCGGACACTTTTTTTTTTTTTTTTTTTTTGGAGTCCAAAAAAAAATCGCAATTACTCAGCCAGCCGAAAAGTCGCTCTCAGTGGGGGGGTAAGCGGACACTTTTTTTTTTGGAGTCCAAAAAAAAATCGCAATGACTCAGCCAGCCGAAAAGTCGCTCTCAGTGGGGGGGGGGGGGGGGGGGGGGGGGGGGGTAGTGAGCACATTTTTTTTTTTTGGTCCTCGAAAATTTTAAAATTTGCACCCCCCCCTTGAGCGCCAGGGGGGGGGGGCCCAACCCCTAAAAAAGGTAAAAATCGCGTGATTTTGCATGATTTTTTTCTCAAGGGGGGGGGCCCGGGCCCCCCCTCTGGATCTGCCACTGCGCACAGGCACACCTTTAGCCGCGTACCCTCCCATGCCACCTTTCACCCACAAGCATGCGCAGAGCGTGGTCTGAGGACGAGTTTGCCCAGGGGCTCAAACGCCATCACAGTTTTATCACACAGATCGGAGCCGATGCTAGGGCACCAATTTGCACTTTGCTTTAAAGTTGACATAACGTCAAATTCATTGTTCTTAAACAAAATTCCTTTTTAGATTCATGATATGAAGCCATGTAAATTTGGTAAAACTTCTGTTTTCAAATACAACGCGCTACAAACTTATGCTACCACACGTTTCGATCAGTACTGTTTCATGATTCCTAAGAAGGGTATGACTATGAAAAGATTGTATAACTTTGTTTAAATTTTTATTTATCAAATACACAGACGTACCTTTGATACGAATTATTACTGGATTGGGTTCAATGACCTCGATGAAGAGGGAACTTGGGCCTGGACTGATGGCTCAGTTACATCCTATACCAACTGGTATTCTGGAGAACCATGTAAGAAAATAACAACAAATTCATTTAGCTGAATAGTTACATGCGCTAGGCATGGTAGGCGTGGATGTCCCTCCAATAAAGACTGAAATATAAGCATAATTTATTCAAGTTTAACTTCTTTCCATTCATAATAATATATTATTGATCACTGAACACACCATCGTGGCGCTCCTACACAATTTCTTCGCACTGTGATCCGTCAAATATATAGGCCTACATGTAGAATAAGGGCTTGGGTTTGAGTAGAATTTTAGTTTAAATTTTATTGTAAGGGTATACTTGTATGTTGGGTCGAGTGTTTAATTTTGTTGCAGGGTTCGGTTAGGGTTGGATGTTGATCGCGGAGCAATTATTACTGGAGCATGTTTCGCAACGGTAACAGTTCTTAAATCAAATATGAAATATAGCTTATAAGCTAAGTTCTGATATTGTTATTTCTTAATTTAGCTGGTGGATCTGAACATTGTGGTGTATTACGATGGAGTTCAGACGGCACATGGAATGATGCAGACTGCTCGTCAACATACGGCTACATCTGTAAATATCCGCTAAACACCAGTAAGTCACACTCTATAATCAGATCCAGAATGTTTATAATAAATATATGGTCTCTATGACTCAGGTTTCGAATATTATTCAACGTTTTACATAGAAATTGCTTTAGTGAACTTTCCACCTTGTTAAACAAGGTCTCTTAGCTCTATACAAGCTCTATTGCTTAGTGTAGCCTATATGCTGAATTATAATGATATAGGTGAAAATGAAATGAAATAATATATTTTTACTTAATTCAGGCGCGTATCCAGGGGGGCGGGGGCGGTCGCCCCCCCCCCCCCTCCAACTAAAAAAAAAAAAAAACGCCGCCCCCCCCCCCCAAAAAAAAAAGAGAGAAATAAAGAAGGAAGGAAGAGGACATAGGAAGTAAAAGGATTAAGAGTCGAGAACGGTATAACGAATCGTCTACTTTCTCTAATAATTTAATGAAACGTCCAAGCTTCCGCACTTCGCGACGGAGGGGGGAAACTCCCCCATCCCTGCACCCACCACCCTTGAGAGCGCGGTACGCGCGCTCTGTAAGTGATTCGCACGCTACGCGTGCTCACTACCGCCCCCCTTAATTAGCGAGATTTAGATTTTGACACCGAACGACCTCGACTACGAGTGACGTCATTGTTATGCTCGACGTTGAATCTACGTTGGGTCTCCTCTTGCTAGCGCTTTATGCCTAGTTCACACCGACGCCGAATGTCGCGCTTTAAATCGGCGATCAATTCGGCGTCATTTTTGTTTACTTTTCAAAATATCTCACGATCTCCTCAGATATGTTATGCTAAGTTCACACAGACGCCGAATTGATGGCGAATTAAATCGGCGAGCAAAGCGGCGGCAAAGCGTAAGAAAGCTTTATTAAAGCGTAAAGACCGTAATAGAGCGTGAGAAAGCTTTGAGCAATTCGGGACATTCGGCAAGAGCGCCAAAAATTAAACTCTGTTAAGCTTTCCTACGGTTTGAGCAAAACTTTGATTAGCTTTGTGACGCTTTGATAAGCTTTAATACGCTCTCCCCGCTTTACGCAATTCGTGACAGATCGCCTAAAATTTTTAAACAGTTTAAAAATTGTTGGCGCTCTTGCCGAATGTCCCGAATTGCTCAAAGCTTTCTCACGCTCTATTACGGTCTTTACGCTTTAATTAAGCTTTGTTACGCTTTGCCGCCGCTTTGCTCGCCGATTTAATTCGCCATCAATTCGTCGGTGTGAACTTAGCATTAGATTGTCACACGACGCGGTGCCAATGTTTAAATGCATGCGGAGTGATGCGCAGTGATACGCAGTGATATGCGCGCGACAAGTTTTCTTTGTTACGTCATAGTTAGTCTGCACAGCTGTTCGAACCTCAGCTGTGCAGAAAACTTCTTAAATTTGTCAAAAAATTGAAATTAAATAGGTTGAAGTAACGTGATTGATCAAATTCATAGGTATTTGTTGTTTTCATTGCAGTCACATATATCTTCTTGAATTATATTCTCACCATATACTGTAGTCTGATGGCTGGCTTCGGCATTTGCGTCCAGCTCGTAGTCGTTGTGATCAGGCGCGCCGGAAGCAGTTTGGGATTGGGGGAGGGGGGGGGGGGGGCAAACATTCCAGGGGCTCACATTCCAGGGGCAGTGACGTAATGAGAAAAAAGTTCGGAAGGGGGGGGGCAGACGAAAAATCTGCATCACCAACAGTCTTACACGTTACATGCAGGTCCCGCGGAACGTTTTTCAAAGTGGAGTATTATCGATCAGGTAGAGCGTAAATTGGCGTGGGGTCCAGCACATGAGCCTCGACAGGGGGTCAAGGGGCTGAGCCCCCGGAAGCTCAGGGGTTTTAGGTATTTAATAACGGTTAGATGAGCATCCAGGGGCCCTCTGTAAGGCAACTGACGTGTTCCAGGGGGGGGAGCCCCCAGAAGCTCAGAGGTTTTAATATTTAACTACGGTCAGATGAGCATCCAGGTGCCGTCTTAGGGCCCTTGGTGTGGTCCAGGGGGCAGAGCCCCCGGAAGCTCAGGGGTTTTAGGTTTTTAATTAAGGTCAGATGAGCATCAAGGGGGCAAAGCCCGGAAGCTCAGGGGTTTTGAGGTATTTAATAACGGTCAGATGAGCATCCAGGGGCCCGCCTTAGGGCCCTTGGTGGGGTTCCAGGGGGAAGAGCTTCCGGAAGCTCAGGGGTTTTAGGTATTTAATTACGGTCAGATGAGCATCCAGGGGCCCGCCTTAGGGCCCTTGGTGGGATCCAGGGGGCAGAGCCCCGGAAGCTCAGGGGTTTTAGGTATTTAATTACGGTCAGATGAGCATCTAGAGGCCCGCCTTAGAGCCCTTGGTGGAGTCCAGGGGGCAGAGCCCCTGGAAGCTCGGGGGTTTTAGGTATTTAATTACGGTCAGATGAGCATCCAGAGGCCCGCCTTAGAGCCCTTGTTGGGGTCCAGGGGGCAGAGCCCCTGGAAGCTCGGGGGTTTTAGGTATTTAATTACGGTCAGATGAGCATCCAGGAGCCTGCCTTGGGTCCCTTGGTGGGGTCCGGGGGCGGAGCCCCCGTAAGCTCTGGGATTTTAAGCATTTAATTACTGTCAGATGACCATTTTTCATACCTTATTTGTGACATTGGCAGGTCACTTATTTTTTTCTCCGTCTTTCTTTCTTTTTCTCTTTAACATACTTTTTCAAAAAGGAGGGGGGGGCTCGAGCCCAGCTACTTTGCAGACCATGACATAAAGGCTTCTCAATAAGCGTATTTCGCCTTACTGTAATTTGGGAATTTCTTATTTTCCAACAAACGCATAAAAAGGTATGACTTACAAAGAAAATGAAGAAAAAATGCCGGAAAATCATGTCACAACATCAACATTTGTAAATCACTTGTTTCGAATAAGAAATACATCACCCCCCCTCCCCCCCCCCCCCCCCCCCATCAGTACGCCAGCGTTCAGGGGCTCATGTCTTCTCAGCCCTATAAAAAAAAAACGACACGCTTTCCCATTCTCGCACAATATGTCCACGATATGAGCGTATCGCTAGTAAAGAAACCTCCATTGATAAATACCATATAGGTGGCATGCCCAATTTTTATGAAATTCAATTCCTGTGAACTTTCCTTTTCCTTTGAATGGAATTGTATATGTAATTTAATTCAGGTTTTTTATTATTGTTACGTTCTTTTGGATTAAAAATACGAACCATGTTTACTCCTCAACTGTTTTGTTTTTTTGGAGGGGGGGGCAAAAATGCGTTTCCCCCCCCCCCCACTTTTTTGAATGGGGGGGGGCAAATGCCCCCCCTGCCCCCCACTTCCGGCGCCTATGGTTGTGATCACTTCGAGATAAGCCTAATATTTGCCCGACTCCAGTTGTGTCAATTCACAGACGACGAGCTAGAAGCAGGTGGCGCATGCGCAGTTACTCAAAATGACGTCACTCGTAGTAGAGGTCGTTCGGTGTCGAAAATCTAAAGCTCGCTAATGAAATCCTGGCTACGCGCTTGACCTAATTATGTAATATATTAGGCGGTGTCACACAAAAAAATCCCGACCCATCTTGAATACACCAGATTTTAGAAATCTATTTTTTTTTTCTTCTTCATTTGAGTCGGTGACAGAATAGTGACAAACAGGCTACGAATAAACCGGATTAAAAAAAAAAAAATCCGGATTTTTGATGGGCCATTGCGCATGCACCGTTTAGGTAGATAAGCATTGTGACATCACACGTTTAAATGCGCGTTTAAACGTGTGATGTCACAATGCTTATTTAAAGGGATTAATTCAACATTGGTGTCATACAGAAAAATCCCTTCAAAAATCCCTTCAAAATCCTTTCAAGGGAGAATTATCTTGCTTCGTTAGAGGATTTTTGAAGGGATAATTGATGACAGACAGCAATTTAAGAGGATTATTAAAATCTGGGTAACTAAAATCCGGATTTTCGGCCTCTGTGTGACACCACCTATGGTTTGTTGTAAATCCAGGATCAGCGTCATTTGAAGACGTTCTGTAAGAGGTTCAGTCACACTTAAATCATCGATCAATAGCTTTACCATGATGACTTAAATTCATGTCCGAGTAGGACCGAAGAAAAAACTCCTTGATATAATTATTTATTCTCCCTTCCTCTTCCTTTCTCTTCATCAGTTTCCTGTGCTGAATGGAAGCGTAAAGGTTATACATATAATGGATACTACACAATAGATCCTGATGGGAGAAATAACGGAGTCGATCCTTACAGAGTATACTGTGATATGACTACGGATGCTAGCACAGGTAAGATATCAACGATAAATTATTAGTTAAAGTAGTCACGAATCGGTCATGTACAATATTGACAAACATAACAAAGTTACGATACCACATGAATATTGTAATCTTTTCGATATTTACAAGTCCAAAAACGCCGTTTTCTTGAAATGTACTGCATTGACAGGGATCAGGAAACCAAGGGAAAATGAAACGTAAATCATAATTATGACGGTCAGGCATCTGACCTACTTTTACCTCTCATTTATTTGCCATCTCTCAATTTGAGGACAAAAAACACGGCGCAGTATTCTCAGTAACACTCATGAGTAACACCAGAATATTTGCTGTTAAGTTGGAGCTTGGGGTTGTTTATCAAGACTGACACGGAATTTACTAACTTTGAAGACGTCTAAAGTCATCCCAATCTATAAAAAAGATGACCCATCTTCTATTTCGAACTGAGGTTCTCTAAAATTCTTGACAAAATTGTTTATATTCATCGTTAAAATCATTATCTGCATTGTCAACGTAACCATCATCTCTTTGATCTAAGAAGTATAAAAACCTCTGTTTCTCGGAGCGCAAATCTAATTTTGTTTATATAAACAGATTATATACATTTTTAACTCAAAATTACTCGCCAAACCCAGATTAGTTGGTTTCAGGAAGTTTCATTCAACTGATTTAGCACTACCCCAACTATTTGATAGAGTATCAAATGCCTTGGCTGATCATAAACATGTCATAGGCATATTCAAGGATCTCAGCAAGGCATTTGATACTCTTGATCATACTATATTATTGTATAAATTAAAGCATTACGGTGTACGAGGTAAAGTACTTGATTGGTCCAAAAATTACTTATCTTCAAGAAAACAATATACTTCATTCAATTCAGTTACTTCTTATGTATCGTCTATTAAATGTGGAGTTCCGCAAGGTTCCATACTTGGGCCATTATTATTTTTGATATCCGTCAATGATATCTCTAATGTTTCACCAATTCTACAGTATATATTGTTTGCCGATGATACGAAGGTATTCTATTCACATTCTGATTTAAATTCGCTGAACGCAACCATGAACATTGAACTACCTAAGTTATCGAAATGTTTCAAAAGCAACATATTAGCATTGAACCTAAAGAATATTAATTTTATTTACTTTATAAGCTCAAGAAATCAAAATATTCATAATTTTGAGGTGAAAACGTTTTTTAATTCCGCATTATGTTTAAATCCACCATCAAAACTTGCCTACCTTCAATCTTCATAAGTCCCCCTCGTATACCCGCAGATACAAAACTGAATAATTTTCAGTACTCTTACCTTTTCGCTTCCATTCATTGAAACTTTGATTATAACCTTCTATGACCTGGTATGAATAAACGTATGAATAGAAGAGTGGCCTACTTGGGATACTGACTAAACACTGTTTTGTATACAAAGGTTTACAGTCTTTATAAACCATTATTTTTTATTTTGTTCTCTCTCCTATCTCTCTCTCTCTCTCTCTCTCTCTTTCCCCTTTTCCTAATATTCCTCCATATTAGTATTATTAGTATGTATCAATTGAGGGTAGCCATGCTATCAAGCTTTGTTTACTTTGTCAACCCTCCTGTTTGATGTTTTCGATTAGTTACAGCCAGCTTTACTTTATTCGACATTAAATTCTTTTGAAATGTGTAAAATTTGCAATCTTTTGTTTGTTATGTATTTTTAACAATGCAAAAGAAAAGGAAAATCAAACAGAAATAAATAAATCAAATCAAATAAAATAAAATTAAATATTTATTACTATTCATGAAGAAATTGTCCGTGTGTTTACTCATTATTATTACAATTTTTCTTGGTTATCTCGGCCAGGAATCACGACGTTCGAGCACCAGGAGGCGAATCGATCTTTGGTAACACGTGCAGAGGCGCCTTTTAGTTTCATCCGAAACATTATTTATGGTAACAAGTCGGTTAATCAAGTGGCTACCGGTGCCGATATCAGCGGAGAGTGCTACCAATATATCAAGGTAGGGTAACACCGAGGGTTCTCCTTTTTCCCCAGAGTTCCTTGATGGTAAATATAATATATATATATATATATATATATATGAGAAATTGCAAACAATAGTAACATGGCACTTATCATGGTAATGAGGGCGAGAGAATAAAAGCAATTCAAACATGTATATCACAGATTATATGTAAACTAATGATGGGGCATGTCTGTGGAATAGCAAAGGACAGAAACACAGATACATTAGGATAATGGAAGTCGGTTTTCTTTGGAAACTGAAAGGGGGAAGAACAGTGATCATTCAAAAGATACATTTAGATATTGATAATGGCCTAGAAGACGTTTGTGTCGAATATTACGTGCTATTACATGGTACATCATATCAAGGGTTCAACATTACATATTTTCCTGTGATCAGGAACGCCTGAAGCAGTTTGGGTTTCGGGGGGGGGGCAAACATTCCAAGGGGCTCACCTTCCAGGGGCAGTTACGTAATGAGAAAAAAAAACGTTCGGAACGGGGGTGGGGGGGGGGAGGCAGACGAAAAATCTGCATCACCACCAGTCTTACACATTACATGTAAGTCCCGAGAAACGTTTTTCAAAGTGGAGCTTTAACGATCAGGTAGAACATAAATTGGCGTGGGGTCCAGGGCATGAGCCCCCGGAAGCTCTGGGGTTTTAAGTATTTAATAACAGTTAGATGAGCATCCAGGGGCCCTCTTTAAGGTCATTGATGTTTTCCAGGGGGGGCCCAGAAGCTCAGAGGTTTGAATATGTAACTACGGTCAGATGAGCATCCAGGGGCCGCCTTAGGGCTCCTGGTGGGGTCCAGGGGGGAGAGCCCCCGGAAGCTCAGGGGTTTTGAGTATTTAATTACGGTCAGATGAGCATCCAGGGGCCCCCCTTAGGGCCCTTGGTGGGGTTCCAGGGGGCATAACCCCCGGAAGCTCGGGTTTTTTAGGTATTTAATTCCGGTCAGATGAGCATCCAGGGGGCAGAGCCCCCGGAAGCTCAGGGGTTTTAGGGATTTAATTACTGTCAGATGAGCATCCAGGGGAGCGCCTTAGGGCCCTCGGTTGGGCTCGGGGGCAGAGCCCCCGTAAGCTCTGTGGTTTAAGGCATTTAATTACGGTCAGATGAGCATTTTTTATACCTTATTTGTGACATTGGCAGGTCACTTATTTTTTCTCTCCGTCTTTCTTTCTTTTTCTCTTTAACATACCTTTTCAAAAAGTGAGGGGGCCTGGGGGCTCGAGCCCAGCCACTTTGCAGACCATGACATAAAGGCTTCTAAATAAGCGTATTTTTCGCCCGACTGTAGTTTGGGAATTTCTTATTTTCCAACAAACGCATGAAAAAGTATGACTTACAAACAAATGGAGAAAAAATACCGGAAAATCATGTCATAACAGCAACATTTGTAAATCACTGGTATCGAATAAGAAATACACCCCCCCCCCCCCCCCCCTCTCCCCATCAGTACGCCAGCATTCAGGGGCTCATGTCTTCTCACCCCTATAACAACAAAAAAACAGACACGCTTTCCCATTCTCGCAGAATGTCAACGATATGCGCGTATCGCTATTATAAAGACCTCTATTGATAAATACCGTATAGCTGACATGCGCAATGTTTATAAAATTTAATTCCTGTGAACTTTCCTTTTCTTTGAATGGAATTGTATATGTGATTTAATTCAGGTTTTTATTATTGTTATGTTCTTTTGGGTTAAAAATACAAACTATGTTTACTCCTTTACTGTTTGTTTTTTGGAGGGGGGCGTTTTTTTTTTGCCCCCCCCCCCCCTGCGCCCCCCCCCCCCCCCCACCTCCAGCGCCTATGCCTGTGATCACAGATATTCAGCAATCTCAATGTGATATTTCTTTTTATTCTCTTCCATTACCGTCTTAGTACGAATGCCATCATTCCTTAATAAGTAACTATACTGCTTGGTATGACAGAGACGAAAAGCAGAAGAACTACTGGGGTGGAGCCACGGTAGACAGCGGACAGTGCGCTTGTGGAAACTCAGGTATGACTGTAGGTCATCATAGAGGGCGTCCTCGGCTTACTGGATCAGAGCCATCCATGTACAGAGTTTGGCCAACTTGGCATCAGTTGGTTCAACATGACGTATTCTTATTCATTTGTTTTGTGCTAGCCCTCGACAAAGCAGTATTCGCAATATTGTAACCAACTAGAACCGTGTTGCTCAAACTCTGTATATTGATTAATCTGCACTGAATGGAATGGGATTATCTCACATAAATGCAACAGCAGTGATGTCATTGTAAAACATTATCTCAAATAGTGAAGTACTATTCCATAACATAAACCGAGGAATTGGCGTTGCAAAAGTTGTCAACATTGCAGCTTCTTTGCGCACTAAAACAAAAACCAAGCACATCGGAAAAACATGTAAATTGGTTTAATTTGAAATGAACGACCTACATAAACCGAAAAATTGGCGTTGTAAAAGTTGTCAACATTGCATCTTTTTTGCGAGCTAAGAAAACCAAGCATATCGGAAAAAACATGTTAACATGTTTAATTTGAAATGAACGACCTACATAAACCGAAAAATTGGTGTTGTGAAAGTTGTCAACTTTGCAGCTTTTTGCGCACTAAAGCAAAAACCAAGCACATCGGCGAAACATATACATCCCTTAAATTGAAATGAAGAGCCTACATATCCCATCGAGATAAGCTATGACCGAATGGATCTTGATCTTTGTCTTCCAGGTTCATGTACCGACGGTCACGACTGCAACTGCGATACCAATGACGAAACCTTGAGAGAGGACTCGGGGTATCTTACCGATAAGACTACTTTACCTGTTACTGAAATGAGGTTTGGTGACACAGGAAGCACCGTCGAGTACGGGTATTATACGCTAGGACCATTATACTGCAAGGGAGATGAATCTTGTAAGTTTTTATATGAAAACGATCACTTACATAACTTCGTAAAAAGTTGTTATCCCAAAAAAGGTTGGCAATAAACATATCTGGCCTTATGACTCCCAGAAAGAGAAGTAGTATGAAACAAAATTAAATTTGCGCTCCGAGCAATGGGGGTTATCATACTTGTTAGATGATAGAGATGATGGTTACGTTGACAATGCAGATAATGATTTAACGATGAATATAATGAAGATGATGGCGATAATGATGACCATGATGATGACTATTATTATTATGCTGCTGATGATGCCTATGATGATACTGATACTGATCCCGATAATATAAAAATCAGGGGTTACCATTCAGATAAAATATTTGGCGAAATGACACTGACCTTGTGCTTCGTCCTTTCTTTCCATTCCTTAGTCCTTGTGACGGGTCGTACAGACTTTATGTTCATCAAAGAAAGGCATCTTACCGGTTACAACAACGCAGTCCTGTCTAGCGTCTCGGTTGAAGAATGTGCCACGGCCTGTGTGTCAGCCTCCAGCTTCATATGTAGATCGTTTGACTATACTCCATCCACGTGCTATCTCAGTGAGGAGAATGACTTGACTGTTGACCTATCTAGCGATCCTCCTCTTCACCTGTATGTTCGGATCAGTAAGTTCTCAGTTCCATGCCAGTCTTCTGGATTCTTACTTAGCTCAGAGGGCGCTGTTGATTTACAACAGCCGTTCGATTCAACTCAACACTCAGTCTGTCCTATAATCTCACATATTATTTCGTCTGTCATCCCTCTTGACTCTCAATACACACAAATAAAACAATAATACACTTCAATTATTGTGGAATAGCCTGACAACGACTACTGAGAGCCGGCCGTTTATTCAGTATGAATGTTTAACAAACATTTCTTCTCGTTTCCTTCACTGGAAACCGTACCTATCATGGTCCAGGATAACAAAACCAGAGATAAAACTCAACGAGCATAAAAACTCTGGAAAACCTTATTCAAACACATTCATGTAACACTACATGACGCAACGCACTTTTATTGTAAATAAAAGTTGTCTCGTTGAAAGTTCAAGCTAGAATGATTCAATTACACAATAATTCATGCCACGCCCTGGTCTCCGTGGCAGAATTAGCTCGCACACCTGTACGAGCTTCCTATGCAAATTACATTCCATCGGGGCATAGCCAGGGGCGTCGCCAAAGGGGAGGGGGGGTGTGGGGGTGCGACACCCCCCCCCCCCCCACCTGTCAGGATATTGTCGGTAAAATTGCGCTGCCGTCGGGAAAAAAAGAGAAAAGGGGGAGGGAAAAAAAGAGAGGGAAAGGGAAAGAAAAGAAAAAAAGAAAAGGAAAGGAAAAGAAAGAAAGGAAAAGAAAGGAAAGAAAAGGGAAAAAAGAAAGAGAAAAAAGAAAAAGAGGGAGGAGAGGAAAGAAAAGAAAAGAAAGAAAAGGAAAAAAAGAAGAAAAAAGAGAAAATGGAAATAAAAGGGGAGGTAAGAGCCTGAGAGAGGAGGAGTGGGAGTAAAAGAGAGAGGAGGTTGTTGGGTGGAGTCGTCTCGTCGAGGGAGCAAGAAAGACACGGGTAAATATGTTGCTGTGTCGGGTCAGCTGTGTCGGTATTCTTGCTCGATCCTCGTTTACTATATCAATTCAGAAGTTTGAAGTCGGTGAGATGTATATTGTCGGTCGGCCGACAAGTTGTTTTCCCTACGTACGGTGACTTTTAATCCGCTGTGACGACTTCGAGAGTGACTACAACTACAATACTTGTATTTTCTCGAAGTTTCACTTTCCTATCAAGAAATCAGAGGTTTAACATTTTCAGGGAAACTAAATTCAAACAAGGATTAAGAGTCAACAACGGTACGACAAATCGTCTTCCCTTCTCTATATTTTGATGAAACGACAAAAATTCCGCGCTTCGCGCGGGAGGGGAATACTTCATTTAGACGAGTCGAGAACGGTACAACGAATCGTCTTCTTTCTCTAATAATTTAAGGAAACGTCAAAGCTTTCGCGCTTCGCGCGACAGGGGGAAACTGAATTCAGACAAATAGGGCTTATTAAGAGTCGAAAACGGTACAACGAATCGTCTGCTTTCTCTAGTAATTTAAGGAAACGTCAAAGCTTCCGCGCTTCGCGCGGGAGGAGGAAAAATGAATTCAGACAAGTTAGAGTTAATAGTCGCGAATGTACAACGAATCGTCTGCTTTCTCTAATTTAAAGAAACGTCAAAGCTTTCGGGCTTCGCGCGACAGGGGGAAACTGAATTCAGACAAATAGGGCTTATTCAGAGTCGAAAACGGTACAACGAATCGTCTACTTTCTCTAATAATTTAATGAAACGTCAAAACTTCCGCGATTCGCGCGGAAGGGGGGAAAACTGAATCCAGATAAGTTAGGGTTAAGAGTCGAGAACAGTACAACGAATCGTCTTCTTTCTCTAATAATTTAAGGAAACGTCTAAGCTTCCGTGATTCGCGCGGGAGGGGGGAAAACTGAATTCAGATAAGTTAGGGTTAAGAGTCGAGAACAGTACAACGAATCGTTTGCTTTCTCTCATAATTTAAGGAAACGTCAAAGCTTCCGCGCTTCGCGCGGGAGGAGGGAAAATGAATTCAGACAAGTTAGAGTTAATAGTCGCGAATGTACAACGAATCGTCTGCTTTCTCTAATTTAAGGAAACGTCAAAGCTTTCGCGCTTCGCGCGACAGGGGGAAACTGAATTCAGACAAATAGGGCTTATTCAGAGTCGAAAACGGTACAACGAATCGTTTGCTTTCTCTCATAATTTAAGGAAACGTCAAAGCTTCCGCGCTTCTCGCGGGAGGAGGGAAAATGAATTCAGACAAGTTAGAGTTAATAGTCGCGAATGTACAACGAATCGTCTGCTTTCTCTTATTTAAGGAAACGTCAAAGCTTTCGCGCTTCGCGCGACAGGGGAATACTGAATTCAGACAAATAGGGCTTATTCAGAGTCGAAAAACGGTTCAACGCATCGTCTACTTTCTCTAATAATTTAATGAAACGCCAAAACTTCCGAGCTTCGCGCGGGAGAGGGAGAACTGAATTCAGACAAGGATTAAGAGTCGAGAACAGTACACCGAATCGTCTGCTTTTTCTCATAATCTAATGAAACGTCAAAGCTTCCGTGCTTCGCGCGGAAGGGGGAGTAACTGAATTCAGACAAGGTATAAGAGTCGACACGGTTCAACGAATCGTCTACTTCCTCTAATAATTTAATGGAACGCCAAAGCTTCCGCGCGAAGGAGGGGGAGAACTAAATTCAGATGGGGATTAAGAGTCGAGAACAGTACACCGAATCGTCTGCTTTTTCTCATTAATGAAACGTCAAAACGCGGGAGGGGGATAAACTGAATTCAGACAAGGATTAACAGTCGAGAATGGTACAGCAAATCGTCTTCTTCTTATAATAATCTAGTGAAACGTCCAAGCTTTTCGCGCTTCGCGCGGGAGGGGGGAAACTTCATTCAGACAAGGATTAACAGTCGAAAATGGTAGAATAAATCGTCGTCTTTGCTAATAATTTAAGGAAACGTCTAAGCTTCCGCGCTTTGCGCGGGAGGCCTAACACCCACACCCCCCTAATGAGCGGGCTTTGCGCGCTCTTTAAGTGAATCGCTTGCTCACTACCGCCCCTAGGCCCTCCCTAAAATAAGATCCTAGCTCTGCACCTGCATTAAAATATATAGCTATGATGCTGACTAAGTTGACGAAATAATTCGTATATTTATGTCGTCGAGGAAAATGATCATTTGCGCATACGCAAGCACTGTACATAGATAGTCCTTATGAAAAACAATTTAGCCTTCGGCCCCGGGTTTATAGGGTTAAATTTGTAGATATTGGGACATTTAATTTTGTTGGTTATTGGTGGCTAGTTTTGTCGGTAATCGTTGACCTCCACACCCCCCCCCCCCCCCCCAGTGAAAAAGGTCTAGCGACGCCCCTGGGCATAGCCCCGGACCCAACATAAGTATGCATTCATTAACGAAACAATCGTAAGAAACCTCCTGAGTTTGCAAATTAATGTACTCAATGTTGCTGGATTTACCGTTCGCTTTTTAAACTATTCCGAAATGTTCCCCCAACTCCTAGTTAGGCAGAATTCCACCTGACTGTGATACACTTTGCATTAACAGGATTTTGTTTTTATATTAATCCCATTCTTTTTTCTCACTTATGTCTCCTCAGTGGACCGCATTGAAGACCCATTTACTGGTGGGTAAATCATCTTACCTTTTTTTTCTTTAGCATGATACGAATTGATATTGATATGTATTAATGTACGGTATTTCAATGTTAGTACCGTTCGTTACCATTTGTATTGTCATCAATGAAAAAAAGTTATATAAATGTAATGCTTCCTTGGAGAAATTTCAATTGTTTAAACATATTTGTGGCTTTCACCCAGTAAATAAGATCGATTGATCGATCTGTAATTTAAAAAAAATGTCAGAAAAAATCTTGGAACGAGCCGGACATGAACCTGCATCTACTACTTGCCGGGCAGCGTAATTTTTTTCCCACTTGAGCTCCGGACCCCCAGTATGAACTATTTTGCATACATCCAATCAGAGCTCATCTTGTCAATAACAAGCTTTATGCGTGCTCAAAACGGTTCGAAGCTATGGGCTTCATATACGTACACACAGCGTCTTGCCTTTTTCAGCATGCATGGTGTGCGTGCATAGGCATAGGCTTGCAAATGTTTCATTTCTGCCCTAGCATCTCTACCTTTAGCAAATTTATTACAGATACGCATCTTTAGCACGCGTAAAGCTTGTTATTGACAGGATGGGCTCTGATTGGCTGTATGCAAATCATTCATACTGGGGTCCGGAGCTCAAGTGGGGAAAAAAAGGAAATACCATCAGGAAAGCTATCTAAATTTGTCAGAAATTAGCGACAAACACACCTAAATTCAGCGATGCAATGACGCACAAAACGGCGTAGCACTTATGGTATCCGCGATCGCTCAAACCAGTTTTTAAGCAAGACTGAACTATTTTCTTGAATTTTACCCTCGAACTATTACATGGGGTAGGCATTTTTCGTTTATTTACGGGAATGGCTAAAAACATGACTGCAATTTCGACCAATCAGATGGCTGGATTTCTTAAGTGAGGTATATCATTTCGGATATTCCTCTTCTTTGTTTTAATGCACTGTTTTTAATATTTAAATTTTTTGTATCTTTTTCTTTTTTTACAAAGTATGTTCTTTTTTTCTTTTCATTTTAGTATGTTTGAATGTATGTCAGAGGAACAGGATCAACTGTATACTGTTAACTGTAACTTTCAGCAGCCAGTATTCATGTATTTACAATTTAATCTTTATATAAACCCTGATGCATTGGAAAATATGAATATTATTGAATGTTTTTATGAATCCGTTAGCTGATATTGATCAAGATTTAAATTCATATAACTTTCGAATACAAATTCTTGCTCTTACACACCAAATGAGTTTAAAGTTGATATTCTAAGACAATCCCAAATGTTGAGATAATTACATCAATAGAAAGATTATAACCCCAAGAATAACACTAAATGGTGTCCAACTGACAAAAACAAGTTTAGAATGGTGAATTTATGCGAGTAAACTCTACCAAAATATCTAAGTCTGAAACCCGGAAGTGCATGTGAAAGTCGGGCCTTTATCCGTGACGTCACGAACGGGACTCGTGGGCTCAGTGAGAGTGAATGGCAGTGATATCCCTACGCAAATGCTATCTTGTCAGAGCTTAGCTTTTTTGTTGTTAATGAGTATATTTGATGGATTTTCTGTTTTCATTTGAATGAAGAATAACGAAGCAACATTTTCCAGTCGCTGATTTCTTTTGATATCCTCATATTCACCTATTTGGTAGAGATTTAAGACGAGTTTACTGCTTGGGAAACAAGGTTAAATCATGCACGTATATGAATAGGCGGATGCATTATCTTGTCATCACCGGAGCAGTTTTTGTAAAACGAATAGGCCTAGAACTATGATTGTACTTATCGTAGATGTGTGTGACTGCCTCAAAAAAGATACAATACCAGTTAAATATTTGATGTTGTAAAATATAAAACTTGAACGAGATCATGCAAGCGCGCTTCCTCTATGATATATTTTGACAACGTCTAGTGATCGAACGATATTCATCTGCGAGTGATGCGGGTCTTGCACGAACGTTCGTGAAGCGAGCAGGATCGGGAGGTAAGACCAGACCGCTGCTGTAGGCGCGGCTTGCTTGTGATGGAACGTACGTGCGCTAGTTATATTGGCCCGAATTCACAAAGGAGGTTTGTCGATAAACCGAGGTTTATGTACGACATATGACGCGTTTTGACGCGTTTTTTACAAAACTGGTTTTTAAAAAAACAAAAGGAGGTTTGTCGACAAATCTCCTTTGTGAATTCGGGCCAATATTTTTATCGGCAATTGCAAGAGAATGAAAGCGACGTTACCAGCTAAGAAAAACAACTGACAAAGACCTGCTCCTTAGTGACTACCGGTGTCAGAACTGGTAGATCGCACAATGCACAGCATGGAAGAAGAAGAAGAAGGATCTTCAGGGCCAAGGAAGGCGAAAGACATGGGAAAAAAGGAAGAAGAAACCATCGGGAGATCGCTGTATGGTAATGAACTGTGTATGGGTCCACTTACCAGACAGCTACTGTTCACTCCGTGCCTGTGCCGATTTCAAAACCAAAACAAAAATTGCATGGCGAAAATATCGACTAATATAGCACATCGTTGGCATGTATACGTCAGAATTTTTAAAAGGGGAATTGATATTAATACTATGAAATATTAGGGTAAGGTAAAGAATTGTACACAGAATTATGATTTATAAGGATTTTCAGCCTTTGAAACAAAATAAGCAGAAATCGTATCTCTCTGCACATGCTTTCTATGGAACATCCGGGTACGTGAATATACTCTTTCCCGGACGTGGTGTCATATATAGTAGTCCAGCGCCGTGGCTGATATTCTATGCAAAAAGAGGCGGATATTTTCGACATTTCAATTAAGGATTTCGAGTAGCCAGAATTTTGTTGTGATATACTATGTAATTGGACTTATAAATAACAAATGCTAGCCGTATATAGGTAACAAATTAAGGGACACTTATTTGCTTAGAATATCAGCTTTAACATATAGTTTCATAAAAATCATGGTCTTAGTATATTACATGTCAATGCTCGTAGCCTTCAGAAAAAATTATTTTCGAAAGAATTTCTGAAATTATATCATCAATTCAAATTTCATTTTCAATTATTGCAGTGTCTAAAACGTTGATTACTGATGTACCACTTTCTCTTTAAGCTAGAAGGTTATACATTTTTCAATTCCAACAAACTTTTGGTCGAGGAGGAGGTGTAGCTTTTTTTATGTATCAAATCAGTTGAAATATCGAGTAAGAAATGATCATATTACTTGTAATGAGAATGAGATAAATGATTATGAATATATGTATATTGATATCATAAATCATTGCCACACCAGAACTACAGTTGGTGTTATATACAGAAAGCCAAGTGGTAATATTAATGATTTCTTGAATTTTTATGATGATATGTTATGTAAGCTCAAATGTGAACATTCGAACTTATACATTACTGGGGATTTTAATATTGATATCCTTAAACATTTAAGTAGTTCTGATGCTGCCAATTTGTTGAGTATCAATTCTTCGTATGGCCTCGTACCACTCATACAAAATCCTACTCGTATTATTGTAAAAACTGCCAATGTTATAAATTCTACAGTTGATGGTGGAAGATTGTGTGTGGACATTTCAGACCACCTGCCTATTTTTCATTTTTCTCAAATTGAATGTAATGTAAATAATGTATCAAATACTCAAAAATTATCTCGCAAAATTACAAATGATGGCATTAATGCATTGATTGCGGAACTGCATGTCACAGATTGGTCCTCAATATATTATTGCTCTGATGTGAATGAGTCTCATGAATTTTTTTTATCAAAGTTACTTAAAGGGATAGTTGAGTTCTGTTTTCAGACCGCAAATGCCTTCAAAGTGCATGGTTATTGCTGTTATTCTTATCTATGACATTTATTGTGCCCTTTTAGAACCTAAAATTGCTATGAAGGTAATTTTAGACCCCAAAATGTGTAAAATGTAGCCAATACGATCATACCAATTCAGCTCCACTTTCCAAAAAACACGGTGACCGTTAATTAATTATTCAATTAAAAATAACAATACATGAGCCGGCTAATTGTGGGTAATAAAGCAACACGAAAATGCCAACAAAAAAGCCAACATCGGCATCGGCTGAAACACGACGTAAAAGGCGTTATTTCGTTTTTTTCAACGTTTTTTTCAAATTTTCCAAAATATCTAATATTTGTGGTGGTATACACAAGTATTAGAAATCGTTATATTTCAGCTGTCTCTGAACCGATTTTGATCAAACAAAGATGATTATGTCATTTAAATATTATGTTCTTTCAAATTTGACACTCAGTTTTTTCATTATCTCACAAAAACACTATTTTGTGTAGCGCCCTCTGCAACAGAACTCAACTATCCGTGTAATGCATTCGATAAACACTTACCATATATTAAACGTAAAGTAAAGAAATCACTTATCTGGATTACGCCAGAACTTGTATGTTATATTAGAAGAAAAAAATAAGCTTCACACAGTTTTTTTCAATGATCGTTCTTCTTCTCATGAGAATAAATGCAAGGCCTACAGGAACAAAGTGAACCAGATTCTACGACATGCTAAAAAAATTGTATTATTCTAACAAATTGAAGGATACATGTATGCTCAATAATGTTAAGGGCACATGGTCTGTTTTGAATAATTTACTGAGAAAATCAACAAGTTCTCTTCCCAAGTATTTTAGACATGATGATAAAATAATGTGTAGATGATCCACAACAAATTGCAAATGAATTTAATATTCATTTCATTAACGCATGTACCAAAGCAATTACTTCATTGCTCGAAGATGATAGTTTTGTTTCCTCAGATTTTAAAGATTATATGACAAATCCTAGTGCTGTCTCTTTATATCTAAATTAAATATTATTATTATTATTATTATCTATAAATGAAAGTGAAGTTATTGAAAATTGTAAAAAAAATACCAACTCATGTGGATTTGATTCTATTAGCTCTGTCATTTTAAAAAGAATTATCAATACAATTGTCAAACCAGTAACACATATTTTTAATCAATCCTTGGCTACCGGAATTGTTCCAGACAAACTAAAGATCGCTAGAATCGTTCCAGTTTATAAAAAATATGATCGTAATGCTTTTGAATATTACAGGCCTATTTCAATTTTACCTTCTCTGTCAAAAATACTAGAAAAATGTATGCACAAACGTCTTTATCTTACCTGAGTAGCAATAATTATATTATCAACAATCGATATGGATTCCGCTCAAATCATGCAACACTGCATTCTTTGATAGATTTACAGTACAAAATAATTACACCCATAAAAAATAATAATTTTGGAATAGGCATTTCATGGATCTTTCCAAAGCTTTTGATATTGTGAATCATGACATACTTTCATATAAGCTTAATTACTATGGTGTTAGGGGTTTAACACTTCACTGGTTTTAGAGTTATTTAAATAATCGCTATCAATATAATGTATTTAATTAATATTCTTCTGGTCGTTCCCTAGTTAAGAATTGTGTGCCCCAAGGATCTATCCTAGGCCCCTTATTATTTGTCAATGATATAATTAAATCCTCTGACAAATTTGAATTTACAATGTATGGAGATGATACATTATTCTATACCCAATCCAATGGTTTAGATTTAGAACACAAAATGCTAAGTTTGATTTGTGTAAAGTTTCTAAATGGTTTAAAGCTAATAGACTTCTTATAAACAACAAGTAGACTAATATCATGACATTTTGTTTAAATAGTACGTTTGAGACTTCAAATTCATTGAGTGACATTACCATTTGCATTGACTCTATTCCTTTGAAAAAGGTGAATGTTGTGAATGCAGGTTAAAGTCTCAATCGATCTTGTTTACTGGGTGTAAGCTACAAATATGTTAAAATAAATGATTATTTAGTTTAACAAAACATAGTTATAGAGGATATCAATATATCTTACACCGCGAAAGGCAGAGCAGTCAGCAGGTCATGGAAACTTACAAAATATGTTATCCTTTGATGTTATTATTCTTATAAATTCATGCTAATCACCATAACATGTTTTAGAAGCTTTTGTATAATTTCCTACCAAATTACAAAATAATAATGAAATAATTCAGTACTTTTATAGCTCTTATCACCGCTGTAGCATCTATATGCGCTTAGAAGAAGAAAAACAACAACAACATGTAATATGACAGACGGATGCTGTTATTCAAACAAACTTTTATAAAATATAAAATACGTCTCTCCCACGGATTGTTTTCATGTCTATACTTCTCGCTTTCTCCATATAGTAAATATTCAATTATATTTATGCAGAAAATATACATTTCATCGTTCTCTATTGTATCTCTGTTTCACTTCCCCTCTCTTGTTCTGCCCCTCTCCTTAAATTGCTCTGTCTCCGCATCTCTCTCTCCCTCTCTCTCTCTTTACTCTCTCACCCTATCCCTCTCCTTCTATTGCTCTGTCATCCTTTGTCTTTGCCTCTCTCCTCTCTTACTATCTCAACCTCTCACTTTCCCGCCTCTGTCTTTCGTTCTCCCTCTTTTATTTCTTTGGATGTTCCTTAATTTTTCTATCCCTACCCTTTGCTCCTTGTATTCTTATTTTTCCCCTATCATCTTCCTTACTGTCCTGCCTTCTTCTGATTCTGATTCCTATTTTATCCCTCTGTCCAGCTTATTTATGTTTTACATGACTATACCACGTTTTCTTCTCTCCTTCTCTTTATCTATCTTCTACCATATCTCTCCCTCTCTCTCTCTCTCCCCATCTTACCGTTAAAGGTAAAGACCAGTAATGGTCATGCGATTGCATTGTGAAAGAAACGTTGTGGAATCGATCAGAAAAGGTTGATCATCTAGCATCTAGCATCTGCAAGGTTCTGGAATCATCAAAATGATAAGAAATTTGGCCCATTCTTCGTAAAGTTACAAGCACTATACACAGAAAGATGTATATGGGACTACCCTATCTCTCTCACCAGACCATGAGAGAAATAAATTTACCAAATATATGAATTAGTAGGCGGTTTCCCGGCAAATTTTTTATCATCATGTATTAGTCAAAACATATTCTTTCACATGATTGGTAATGAGAGCTTCCATTTCATTTTTTGAAATTGAAGCGTTGCCAATACTGGTCTTTACCTTTAACAACATAGATCCTTTGGAGAAAAATAGAGACAGACCCCCTCTTTCGTCTTCAGTGACGAATTCCTATCTCGTTCTTTATTCTTTATTTTTTATTTCTACTCCTTTTTTGTGCAGAGCTATAACTCAAAATCAGAACAGTCAATTTCTTTCTTTGGCACAGTCATAGGTCAATGTCATAAGACGTTACAGGAAAATTTTCAAGGTTATCAGTTTTTCATGACGTTATCCAGGCGCCATTTTGTGAAGTTTTCTGAAAATAAACCCATGATCATATCTTCATAACGGAAAGTCATTTTATACGCCAAGGCCATGAATCACAGAGTACATCTTTCAAGCCTCAAAAAAACAAATAAAATATTCACTCTTGTTGCTCCCTATAGCCCTATTTTTTACCCGAATACTTCTACCATAATAATCACTTTGTAACCTTTTACATTTACATCTTCTTCTTGAAAACGCATGGTCAGATATTAACCAAATTTGACAGGAATCATCCTTAGGGTATGAGAGGGTTATAGGTAGGGGTCAATGTCGCTATTCATAAGGACCGCTATTCATAAGGTCCGCTATTCATAAGGTCCATTATTCATAAGGACCGCTATTTATAAGGTCCGCTTTTCATAATTGGAGAAAAGGGTCATTATTCATAAGGGTCATTATTCATAAGGACCACTATTCATAATCAAAGAAGAGGGTCGGTATTCATAATATTAGAAGAGGGTCGCTATTCATAATAGGAAATCGGGGTCGTTATTCATAAGGGTCCCTATTCATAATATTACAAAAGGGTCGGTATTCATAACACAGAAAGAGGGTCGCTATTCATAATACGAAATGAGGGTCGCTATTCATAATACAAAATGAGGGTCGCTATTCATAATGCAAAATGAGGGTCGTTATTCATAAGGGTTATTATTCATAAGGGTCAATATTCATAATAAGAAATGAGGGTCGCTATTCATAAGGGAAGAAGAGGGTCGCTATTCAAAATAGAAGAAGAGGGTCGCTATTCATAATAGGATTTGAGGGTCGCTATTCATAATAAGAAATGAGGGTCGCTATTCATAATAGAAGAAGAGGGTCGCTATTCATAATAGAAGAAGAGGGTCGCTATTCATAATAGGAGCAGAGGGTCGCTATTCATAATAAGAAATGTGGGTCGCTATTCATAATAAGAAATGAGGGTCGCTATTCATAATACGAAATGAGGGTCGCTATTCATAACACGAAATTAGGGTCGCTATTCATAAAAAAAAATGAGGGTCGCTATTCATAATGGAGTAGACGGTCGCTATTCATGATACGAAATGAGGTTCGCTATTCATAATACGCCCCCCCCCCCTCTCGGCTACGTTCCTGGTCCTGTAGGGGGGGGGGCGATATAAAGCCCTGAATAGTTGTCTCTTTTTAAAGTAATTATATTTTATCTGTTATCTTTGATAATTATATAGAGCCAACCCCCGCTCATGTGGCGACGAAAAAAAAGTAAAACATAACACACATGTAATCCTATCGTAAATTTTCCTCCTTGTTGGAAATCTTGCCCCACCACCCTGTCCCCGACTGATCTTATCCAGGCTACGCCACTGAGATATTAAGTACGCCAAGCAGGCCCATTATCAATTTTAGCTTGCTATTTACGAAACTAGTAATTGTTTATACGACAATAATGTTTTTGTAGAAAGTAATTTTTATTAGGACTTATGGACTTACAAATTACTGAGCGGAATTGGACCTGACAATTGGACCTAAGCCCAGTATCTACCGATCCCCCGAGCCTCCCCCCCCCCCCCCCCATCAGTACGCCCCGGCGCGGATCCAGAATTTTCCAATTGGGGGGGGGGGGCGGACGAAAATTTGAAAAATGCGCAGACCGTTTTTTCAACTCAACATACCAATACTAACAAGGTCATATTAGAAGCACGATACGGGTACCTAGAAGCAGGAACAATTTTGGAAAGGGGTGCAAGCTCACTTCACGTCTCTTGTCCGATATCAACATTCCCCGTTTTTAAGATATACATTTTTTTGACATTTTCATCGGGGGGGGGGGCTAAAGCCTCTTGCCCGAAAAGGTAATTTTCTAGTTCACAATTCTGCTTGTGAGCGAAACGAGCGAGCAAAAATTTGAGCAATATATGTTTTTTGTGAAAGTGTTATTTATCACCAAGATAAACGAGAAAAGATATCAAAAAATTCATATTCGGGCAGCTTGCTGTCCCCCCCCCCTCCCCTCCCCCACCCATTACGCGCGAAAGCTTTGAACTTTCATTAATTATTAGAAAAAGAAGATTTATTGTACCATTCTCGACTCTTAATCCTTGTCTGAATTCAGTTTTTCCCCTCGCTTTTACCTTTCATTAATTATTAGGGAAAAATTACGATTTGTTGTACCGTTCTCGACTCTTAATAATTGTCTGAATTTTAATCCCCCCCTCTTGCGCAAAGCGCGTAAGCTTTGACCTTTCATTGTTTAATGCAATTATTAGAGAAAGAAGATGATTCGTTGTTCCATTCTCGACTCTTAATCCTTGTCTGAATTCAGTTTCCCCCCTCCCGCGCAAAACGTGGAAGCATTGATGTTTCATTAAATTATTAGAGAAAGAAGAGGATTTGTTTCACTTTTTGTAAATCATACTTATGTATGCGTTTGTTGAAAAGTGACTAATTTCAAAATTTATATTCGGGCAAAAAATATGCTAATTTAGTAGCTAACGTGTCAGGGTTTGAACCCCCCCCCCCCCCCCCCCCCCCACACACACACACACACCCTTTTGAAAAAGTATGTTAATGGGGAAATATAAAGAAAGAAAGAAAAGTGACCTGCCGGTTTGACAAATGAGGTATCAAAATATGCTCATCTGACCGTAATTAAATGCCGTTTCAGGAGATCAAGTTTTTGGATAAATCAAGTTAGGTTAATTAATATGATTATTAGTATCCTGAGGCATGATAATTCATGGAAAACTGAAATCTTGAAACTCTTCATTGGCTGAAATTGAAGAGCTTCTGTGTGCCTGGATCTGACTAAGGCTATATAATTTGTAGTTCCATAAGTCCTACTAAAAGTTACTTTCTACAAACATATTTTTTTCGTATAAACAATAACTAGTTTCTTAAAATAGCAAACTAAGTCCTTAAATGGCTATAATAATGAGCATACTTGTTCTACTTAATGTGTCAGTGGCGTAGCCACGATAAGCTCAGTCGGGGGGGGGTGCAGGGTGGTGGGGCAAGATTTCCCACGAGCGGGACAAATGACGATAGGATTATGTGTGTTTTCCTTCTTGTTTTCACCGCTGTAGCGGGGGAATATATGAGCTAGATTATGGGGATGTCGATAATTATCAAAGCTAAAAAGTAAATTATTTTTTAAAAATACACAATACAGGGGATGCAACCGTTTACATAATGTCTTACGGTAAAAAAAAAAATCGTATCTGATTCTGAGTATCCAATTTCCGTACTTATATGGAAAATATGTCGTGCGACATTGTATATTTACGAAAAGCTCGAATATGGTATATAACTTAAGTCCCTACAACTCCGTCTCTGTCGCTTTCTTTCTTTGCTGAGAATAAGACACATGATAGATCAACCACTTGAAGGCAACACTGATACAACCCCACCGCCCTCACCCTTAAACACACACAGGCTACGCCATCTATGAACTACTTGGACGAGAATTGTCGCTAATATGTACATGTACCAAGGGAATACTGCCGGGAGGGTGGGCCGAATTGGAGGGGGGGCAGGGAGGGGGGGGGGGCTGGTGACCGGAATGATGGGACACGTTCATTATTTAGGCACGCCTTTCTTTCTTCAGAAATGTGAGTTTTCAATAAATATTTTCTTCAAATGTTTGGGACCATGTGGCCTGACCCCCCCCCCCCCCCCAGGCCTACGCTGTAGCCATGGGGGTGTCCAGTATGTCGCTTTCTTATTAACATTTAGTTTATTGCTTATGTAATTTTGACTATTTCGGTATTATGAAAAGCGAGCCTCTTCTCCTATTATGAATAGCGACCCTCATTTCCTATTATGAATAGCGACCCTCTATTCCTATTATGAATAGCGACCCTCCTCTCCTTTTATGAATAGCCACCCTCTTCTCCTATTATGAATAGCGACCCTCATTTCGTATTATGAATAGCGACCCTCTTCTTCTATTATGAATAGC
Organism: Strongylocentrotus droebachiensis; assembly: GCA_035222895.1. Taxonomy (NCBI): domain Eukaryota; kingdom Metazoa; phylum Echinodermata; class Echinoidea; order Camarodonta; family Strongylocentrotidae; genus Strongylocentrotus; species Strongylocentrotus droebachiensis. Next base: position 81,145 of record JAVYIG010002714.1, on the reverse strand, counting down.
GACCCTCTTCTCCTATTATGAATAGCGACCCTCTTCTCCTATCATGAATAGCGACCCTCTTCTTCTATTATGAATAGCGACCCTCTTCTCCTATTATGAATAGCGACCCTCTTCTTCTATTATGAATAGCGACCCTCTTCTCCTATTATGAATAGCGACCCTCTTCTCCTATTATGAATAGCGACCCCCTACTCCTATTATGAATAGCGACCCTCTTCTCCTATTATGAATAGCGACCCTCTTCTCCTATTATGAATAGCGAACCTCATTTCCTATTATGAATAGCGACCCTCTTCTCCTATTATGAATAGCGACCCTCTTCTCCTATTATGAATAGCGACCCTCATTTCGTATTATGAATAGCGACCCTCTTCCCGTGTTATGAATAGCGACCCTTATAAGTAATGAACCTTATTTCGTATTATGAATAGCGACCCTGATTTCATATTATGAATAGCGGTCCTTATGATTAATGACCCTTAATATGAATTATGAATAGCGACCCTCATCTCACGTTATGAATAGCGGTCCTTATGATTAACGAACCTTATTTCATTATGAATAGTGACCCTCTTTTGCCATTATGAATAGCGGACCCGGAAGTACGGGAATTTACACGTTATGAATGGCGGTCCTTATGAATAGCGGACCTTATGAATAGCGGTCCTTATGAATAGCGAATAGACCCCCATAGGTAGGGGCGGCAAAGGAAACATACTTGTTTCATCTATTCTTCAAAACCCATGGTCAAACTTTAACCAAAATGTGGCAAGAATTATCCTTAGCGGCAGGAAATGCAACGTTGTCCAAGTCGTATATATGGCCTTCATGGTGGCTCAACAAGAGGGCCCCAAGAACCACAAACATATATATATATATTCGTTCTCTAACTCCAAAGGTAAGTATAAGGTTTAACATACCTCCAAATGGTTCTGATGACAAGAAATAGCAAATTTAATAGATCCAGTAGGGGTTCACAATTGTTCTAAATTGATGACATACCCCTAGCTCAACATAATATGGAGCTTGTGTCGAATGGGAATTCGTTAAATATTGCAATTGCATATATCCAACAATTCCCTGTGGCCTTGATACTTTGATACTCTGATACAAAGCAGAAAGCTGCCCATATTACATCAAATGCTAACCGCATTATCAAAAACCAGAGAAGCGCGCGCTGTGCAGAGGTTCGGTTAGCTACATCGTTCTATAATAATGTGCAAAAAGTTGATCGTTGAATACTATTGCGGTATAAATAGTCTGGGAGAATATCAATGAGCATCAAATATTCCCACGCTATTAACGTAGGATAATTTTTTTTATACCTCTGACTTTTTTTCCTCTGACACTTTTACGTCTGACATTTTTACCGGTGACATTTTCACCTCTGAAATTTTTACCTCTGACAATTATTGTACCTCTGACATTTTCACCTCTGACATTTTCACCTCTGACAATTGTACCTCTGTTATTTTTACCTCTGACATTTATACCTATGACTTTTTTTCCTCTGACATTTTTACGTCTGACATTTTTACCTCTGACATCTTTACCTCTGACATTTTTTACCTCTGACATTTTCACCTCTGACATTTTTACCTCTGACAATTGTACCTCTGACTTTTTTACCTCTCACATTTTTACCTCTGACATTTTTACCTCTGACAATTGTACCTCTGGTATTTTTACCTCTCACATTTTTACCTCTGACATTTTCACCTGGTACCGGGACCGGTCTGTTCACATGCCATTAGTCATTATGATCATATTCTAGTACCTGACTTATTTACCATGTATCTATCAACTGATGCTATGTATTTCGATTCTAGTATATGATTTTTTTTCTAGTTATCTTTTAACTCTGATGCTACCTTGTTATTTCTAACTCCTGTCATTTCTTTTCACTAACATCCTAGGTCCCACACCATCCTCTTCACCTACTACCTCTTCTCCACCAAAATCAACTTCAGCTGGAGGTCCTTCAAGCTCCATAGCAACTGTCGTAGGAAGCGCTGTTGGTGCTATTGTTGTGATTGTTATCGTTATAGTTCTCATCATCATCATCTTTTACAAGAGAAGAAGGTTAGAGAGATACCTTGTACTTAACTTGTCCACCTTATTAGTCCATTCTCATCGAACTCCTCCACGCAAGATGATAAAACCGTATAGTCATGAAAATAAAAGCTGAATTATGATTGTTTTTTATATTTAAAATTATTATAAGATGGGTAGAAGAATCACTGCAATCTGATTGTTCAATTACTATGTAATTATTTTTACTGGATGCACGCGATATCGGCGATCGATACCACCGATATTTTTTTTTTTTAATAATTCTTGTTTTTGTTTTTTTAATTATTTTGTATTTTTTTATTTGTTATGATTTTTTTTTTTAATAATTTGTTTAATAATTTTTGGGGGGTGATAGTTATTTGTTTTTCGGGTTTTTTGATTATTATAATCTGTTTAAAAAAATATAAAAAAATCTATAATTAAAAAAAAATGTGCACTGACAATTTTTTTTTTTTTATTTCATAAGTTGAAAAACATGCGTCCGGTAAAAAAAATAATGCTTCCGGTTAAAAAAATAATGCGTCCGGTAATTACCGGACGCATGATTTTGCCATGCATCCGGTAAATCTGTAAAATAACAACATTTTGCCTTTTTGACAATTTTTGGGGCCCCATCTTATAAAACAGATGATGAACAGGTGTAATTCGTGGGTCGGTGGAATTGTGTGCACGCAGTACCTTTGAATTTGGTCTAAAACCATTCAAAGGTACCTTGTGCACACAATCCCTACCGACGCACTCAAACCTGTGCATCATTTGTATATTGTAGTTGGACTTTATTTGTTATTGTTTCATCTGTTTATTCGATGCAATATATCTGTGCTTTCATAATATTAACTTTTAGCAATGAATCAGCCACTACTAAGTCTGAAGGGAAAGAGTCCGATTCATCTCCACAGTATGAGAACCCTGTATTTGATCAGTCACAGACAGACGTTCATACCTACCAAGACCTGCATACTGAACCCAACACCTACCAAGATCGTAATAACGATGATACTGCCGACCCTCATACCTATGAAGATCTTTAGAAACCTGATTAAGAGAGATTACTTCAACGTGCCAGGCTTCTAAAAAGTGATATGATTTTTTTTTAAATAAATTTAATAGAGTCTTAATATTCTGATTAAGAATTGAATACATGAGGAGAAGAAAGATCCAAGTCAATCACAATGATTTTGAGTTATCAAGAAAAAAAGTTGAGAGACAAAATATTTTGAGGCTTGACTTATTAAATATTCATGTCCATGTATCAATTATTTCGTGAAGATGGAACCATGCTTTAAAATTTATCGTAAAATAATAAAGTTTATCTTAATAACTGAATGAAAAACTATGCTGATGGACTTGGGCGTTTTCTCTCATCGTCATGTATCCAATTTAAATACCATGACGAAAAGTTGTCAGAAACTATCATGGCTTCCTTTTCTTCGTCCTGTGCTCCTCTTTATTCGTTTTCATTTACCGATATCTACTCACGGTATTCTGAAATCTGTTGATATCGCGGATCAAATAAAATAATAATTCCTTTTGAAATAAGTAAGTGGACCGTTTGGATGCATTTGATATATATATATGTATATATATATATATATATATATATAATACTGATGACTTTTTAGGGTGCAATGTTGAATTCACCACACACAAAAAAAAATCCGCTGGTGTGTTTCTCATTCATTCATTTAATCAGATAAATCTAATCGGGATTACAAGATCACTGGAAAATGACAATCTTAAGTCCTCGCATTGAAAACATGACAAAATAAACATGATAAAAGGAACTTATGAAATCAAAACAATCATGAAAATAATAAAAAGAATAGAAGAAAATGAAAAAAGTGAAAGTTTGATGACTATCACGTAGGTACAGATGAGTTATAGTATTAACGTGTACCAGCAAAGGCATAAATCATCTGGCGTCATAATTTATTCATATTAAATACATTCTTTCTGAGGCTAGCTTCATTTGTTTCCACTTCTTCAAAATGTATAATATTCAAGAATGAAATAATGCCGATTTTTTTTTTTTTTGGGGGGGGGGGGGTCTTAATCTATGGATCTGCATGTGAATGGAACTGAAATAACAAAACTTGTAGACCTGGGGCATGTGGGCTTATATTTTTTGCTCTAGGAATGAAATCATGAGTGGTATGATAATGACATTGAGAATGAATTGGAGACGATGAGTCATTTCATTTCGAAATCAAGTAGATAATGTTCAATATATCACTTTTAGTCATTTGGTTGATTGTTGAAACAATTCGTCCCTATTTTCACGAAGTGACGGTAGTGAATGAAAATCGCATACAATTTGCGTGCGGATTTTCCTCACTACCGTCACTTCGTGAAAACAGGTACGAATTTGGGGCATCACAGTTATTAGACTATAATGGAACATATCTAGACAAACACATGTAGAGCTATGTGTACATTATTTAAATCAATTATTAAACTTATAGAAATCATTGTGAAATTCAAATTACAAGAATAATTTCCATAGTATTTGAAAAGTGCGTCATAATACTTCAGAGGCAAAACTTTCCGACATTTTAATCAAAGATAAACATGATACAGAGTAGGTGTGATATCTGCCATCTGTGTACTGAGTTAGGTTTCTGATTACTGTTAGGTATAATATTCGAAATATTTGTCTCTAGCAAATATTATTTCAAATACATGTATATAACCTACCCAGAATTCAATAAATGCAAAATTATTCGATTTGATTCGACTCTATTGCTAATTCTAAACATTGGTTTAAAATTGTGTTGTACTGAAGTTACTTGTAAGATTTTAGTACTGCCCCATATTTACATAATCATGATAATCATAAAACCATGTAGGTTACATGTATGTACAATTTGATTTACCATAACACAAGTTAAGACAACATAGTGCACTAAAAAATTGATAAAATAACTACGCATCATTGAACGTGATATTCTAGAAATGTGTTTAAATAAGTTTTAAAACCCATTGTATTGTTTTAACTGCTTTTTTATGTCCGCTGTTCATATGTTTATCTTGTGTGTGTTTTTGTTTGGTTTTGTATATTTGTTGCGTTTTTATATTTTATTACTACCCTGCAACCGCCGATTGTATCATTGTTTGTAAATATGCTCTCTCTCAAAATAGTCAATGATCAAAAGTATGTTTGCATTTTAAAAATAATGAAATAACAAGAAATTGAATTAAAAAAATAATAATAATAAATAAAAAATGTAAATAGTACTATATAGCCAAGCTTACTATCTTTCATATTATGCCGTTTTGTAGAATATGATGAAAATATATTTTGAATAGCCTACTAATCGTTTATATCTAAAAAATTGAAAATATGTACCTATTAGTTAATATGCAGTTATTACAGTATTTTATTACAAAGTATAGCCCTATAGTATGCAGATATTATGGTTGCCGTATAATTTGGTATTAGCATGAGAATATCCTATATCACTTCGAGATGCTTTGCGAACCTTTGCATTTTCTTTAACAAGATTGGGTCGTTATATCTGATTAGCATAATCAAAGTATATTTTTCTAGGACCTATATCAATCAAGAATCAAATAATCCAACTGTAGATGTGTTAAACGTAGATTTATGCCGTGGTATTGATCAGGGGCGGATCCAGCCGGCGGCAGGGGAGGGGGCCCAATTCGTGAGAAAATATTTAGCGTCGAAAATCGCGCCAGCCGATAATTCGCGCAGTGGAGAGGGGGGGGGTGACCCCTGTTGGTAGGGCCCTCGAAATTAGAAAAATCGCACTCCCCCCCCCCTCTTGAGTGCCAGGGGAGGGGGCCCATCTCAAAAAAAAAATTAACATGTTTTTACACGTTTCTTTCCGAGGGGAGGGGGCCCGCCCCCCCCCCCCCCCCCCTAGATCCGCCACTGACATCGGTCTCCTAAGCCGGGATTATGGGTTCGAGTCCCACCGGAGGTGGGCAGAGCATATTTTGTTTACATATCTCACCCTCATTTTTCGGGGGGATTATGAAAGAACCCACACGGATCTGTTGCTATACGATGACGGAGATGACGGGAGGGAGGCGAGGGAATAATTTTCCAGAACATAATTTCTTATAATGCAAACAGGGCCTGAACTTCAAAATAAAGTTAAATAAATCTTGAGATTGATGATATCAATGCATGTGATGAGTTGATGGTGGCCCCGGCCCCGACACATATCAAATGAATTAAAGATTAATGTAATATCAATTAAGCTTAATATAATCAAGTATGTATGTATCATGTGTATAATAAATGTACAGAATCGTATCAAAGACAATTAGTCTGATGAACCTGTTTTTTTATTAGACGATGCAGCAATACTTACTGTCCTTTTAGATCACAATAACTTATTTAAAAGTTAATTAAATGCAGGCCTATAGTTATTTTAGTTTGTACAGTTATTGACATATGATGTGTGCGCGCTATAGTAGCTATAAATATCATATGATTGAATGCAAATTTATAAAATCATAGGTCTACGAACGTTATAATTATTATTCATATCACATTATTCCTCTAGTTATGATGATTCTAGGGCTATAATAACAATAAATTTATATAGCGCAGCTTTTAAACAAAATATATTCAAAAAAAATTACCGGTGCTCCCGGTAAATTTTTGATAAATTTCAAATAGCGCCTACGGCCGTACAATGGTAGCTGCGACTATGAAAATCTCAGAATATGTAGTTGTGATATATAATTCCCAAACGGAAATAGCTTATCGGTTGATTTTAGTCAAGAAACATTGTTTTATAGCTGAATTAATATATTGACCTTGAGAGGGAGCTTTACAACATAAAGATTTTATTATTTACAATTTTAAAACTTTAGACTCGATTTTAACCGCAACAACGATCACTGAATATTATAGGATCGCATATGCTTCCAATATGTTAATTTGAACCAAATTCATGACCCCATACCAAAACTTTGTAAGATTTCTCAATAGAACAAATATGTTTTTAATTTGGATTTGAAGACATTGAGAGATGGGGTGCTTTGTATTTCTATTTGCAAGCTATTCCATAGTTTGGGGCTAGCAATAGCAAAAGCACGGTCCGCGAGAGTTACTTTAGTTTTGCCATGGGGAATCTGTAACAATAATTTATCTGTGGAAATGCGCAGGCTACGACTCTGTGACTGGACTTTGAGTTGAAGTAATTCTGTTATGTAACTAGGAGCTTGACCACTCAATGATTTATAAACAAAAAACAACATTTTGAATGAAAATCTTTGACAGACTGGCAACCAGTGGAGCTCTCTCAGAAGAGGTGCGGTTGAAGTGAATTTCGACCGACGATAGACAAGTCTTGTACATGCGTTTTGGACTCTTTGTAACTTAGCTATCAGAGAATCAGGCATTCCAAACAGCAACCCGTTACAATAATCAAGCTTACTTGTGATGAGAGCATGCACAACCAATTTCATACATTCTTGATCAAAATACTTGCGGATACGTCTGAGATTGTACAGAAGATAGAATGTTGATTTGCATATATTTTTAACACGTGTTTCCGTGTTCAAATTAGTATAAAAGTATACTCCTAAATTCCTTGCTGTAACAGAGGGTTTCACATTGGAGGATCCAACTGTTACACCGTCAATGCTTATTTTTGAGATCTGTTGTGAAGCTCTAATATAACCAAAAATTAACTCTTACTATCGTTTAGCTTTAGATTATTATTAAGCATCCATCTTTGAATAAAATTGACACACTTTTCCAACATTGAAACACTTGCTACGATGAGAACTTTGTGAATAATAAATAGCAGGACAAATAAATCGGCCGGAGGCTAAAAAATCCAAAAAGAAAAATAAATAGAAGAGCTTGCAATAATATCCCGAGAAAATGTCTCTTTAGAGCGAAATTTTGAATGACATAGAAGAAGAAGAAGACGAAGAAGAAGAAGAAGAAGAAGAAGAAGGAGAAGGAGGAGAAGAAATTGAGAAGAGAAGAAGGAGGACATTCGCAGAATGAGAAGAAGGAGAAGAAAGAGGAGAAAGAGACGAAGGAAAAGAAGAAACAAAAGCAGAAGGAGGAGAACAAGAAGAAGTATTAAGGAGAACAAGAACAGTTTTATAAGGAGAAGAAGAAAAAGAAGAATTATATATGGAGAAGGATAAGAAGCAGAAGAAGTAAAAGAAGGAGAATAATTCCAGGTCACTTTGGAAGAACAGGTCTCAAAGACTTCAATTGGTTATAGGCCCTCACAAAATCTAAAATCTAAAATCCAAACGTTTTATGCGTATTTCTGACTTTAGGAAGACATATGAACTGACATTGCTTCACTTTAGCAACTTCTCATGTAACTGGATTTGTATGTGCACGTTGATCGTACAAATATACAGCTGTGATCTAGCACATTTGAATACTGCAGAAGAATACAGAAAGAATACCCTTGTTTCACTGCTTGCGTTCTCCTAAGCACTGGAATGGTTTTGAAGTCATTAGGTGAGTAGCAATTTGAGTATTTGTATAGTACCTAACGTCTTCTGAAACACTGACTCAAATTGACTCGTAAATTATATTTTCTATTTTTAACGTGAATTATGATGTGATTTGTGACGATGACTGTACACAGTAAAAACGCTGCTTAAAAAAGTGATGTTCACTTACAGTTGTACACTATCTTAAAGGTACTATGTCCCATTTGCAGGCCAAAAAAATGAAAAAGTTAAATTCCAACTGCATTTGAAAGCTAATACTAATTTAGAACTTCCCTGAAAAAGGTGGGGCTTGAAAATGTCTTCAAGTGAGAAAATAATGACTATTAGTTGTCAAATCGACTTTAGGGCTATATTCAATCAGTTTAATCTTGGCCATCACAAGAAGTGGGTTATTGATGTAGACAAATGCTCATGTACCCTTTACAACTCTTTTCATGTATGTTATTACCAAAGAAGAAAAAAAGCCAGTCAGTCACTCAATGGTGTCTGACAGTGAAGTCTAGCAAGTAAACGGGTTTCCTTGCATAATTTGAATATGAGGACACTGCTAACGTTGAAATTTCACAGATAGGACATACATGACATATTCATAATTCCTGCAAAGTTCTACAGCATTTGAGGTTGGCTGCAAAAGGGACATAGTACCTTTAAACAACAGTTGAACAAATTGTAAACAATGTTGCTCGAAACGAAAGTAATTTTGTTAAACATTCGCTGTTTAAAATGTAATGACTGCTATATTTACTATACGAGAGCTTTTAGACAGTACGTGTCTCGTGCCAGTAAAGTGCGCGTTGGCTAAAAGCTTTATTTCACATTGCTATGTTAGTGTGGTACGGTATGTCACTGAAACAGCTCCCGTAGGATTTTTGTGCCAAAGTTGATTTTTTTTTGCATTTTTGGATTCATTGGGGTCCAAGCTATCAGAAAAAATGATGGGGTTCAAATTTTCCCGACCCTCAACCCCTCTCGGGGGGGGGGGCAGTTTCCTATTATGGGACCCCCTAAAATTGAGTGTGTCATTCATCTAATGACTGGTTTCACAAAACTTGAGTTGTTTTCTAGAACTGTGATTCCCAAGATGCTTTGTTTTTTGTCTTACCCACGTTCCCATTTCCGTCTCATTGACTGGTGGGACGGAGGTGGGGGGGGCACATCATATATATATATATATACAATGCGTTCCAGAAAAAACGAAACCGAGAATTTTCGTAGTTTTATCATAACGTAGTCACATTTATAATTACTAAATGACACATATTTGGAAAGCTTAGATCCTCCTCTTTCATTTGATGCAACTTATGTGATGCATATTTCACGCATGAGTGATTAAAATTAATTTGAAGAGAGGAAACCAAAAAGTCATTTGGCGGACGGTATTTGAATTCAAATAGAAAATCACATTTCTAGAAAGTTGAGGTTCTGCCCTTTCATATGACACATCAATCAGGAAAAATGAGCAAGGAATGACAAAGTTCTGTTTGTTTAAAGTAGTGCTTGCATTTCCATAATTTTATCAAACGAATTCGTTTTCACTGGGTGCCTGCCATAGCAACATACAGAATTGACAACAGACTTAACTCCGTTTCGTTGACAATCAGCCATGCATGAAGTCTTTCGTCTACGGCTGATTGTCAACGACATGTAGTAACAATAATAACAATAACGACTGCTCAAGCATTTTCGGTCATTGACAAAGGAGCAGTATCCCACTCTTGGGTTTTGTTTGGATGGTGTGCTCTGTCCATGATAAGATTGATTCAGGTGGAAATCAAATCAAAACTGGTTCGGCGGAGTATCTTTTGTAACTTTGTGTCTTTAGGATGGGATGAAAAGTTCTAGCAACCATGCCAGATGAAAACAAGGTATGTGTGATATGTAAAGGGACTTCCATCCCGGGTAAGCGACTGGTAAACGATCCAGCCATGATTGATGATCTTTTACGGTCCTGCAGGGAGAGAGTGTCTTTAGGAGAAAGTAATCTGCAGCCGCTTATAGACCACCTGTCTGGCCTGAGTGATCTGGAACTAAAATTGGTTCATTATCATAGTGAGTGTCGGAAGCCTGTCGTGATCGAGCGTCTCAAGGGAAAGAGATCCCTGCCTGATTCTCCTGGCTGTTCAAGAGGAGGACCCGGGCGACCTCCTAGTACATCAGGACCTGCCAGACCCAAACGATCGAAGACTGTTCCAAAGGAAAAGGTGTGTTTATTCTCACAATGCCACTTCTGCTCAAAGGCTGGTTCAGAACCTCTTCATCGTGTTTTTTCTGATGCAATGGGACAAACACTTCTTGAGATAATGCAGGAGACCCAGGATGACCAAGTAAGAATTTGCGTAGCAGACCTACAAGACGTTGGTGATGCTTCAGCTTTTGAAAAGTATTATCACAGGAACTGTCTTCGTGCTGCAAATCGTCCATTGACATCAAAAGTAGACCATGAAAAGGCGTCACTTACTCGCACATTATGTGACGAGCAACTCATCCTCGCCATTGAAAACACCCTCACTGATGATGTTACACTAAACATGGCTCAGGTTAATGATGCTTACTTGTCGATCCTGAAAAGATATCACACAAAAATTGATGAGACTAAAAACTATCGAAAATATTTGAAAAAGCTTATTGGTGAACGTCTTCCAGAAGTCCAGTTTGTCAGCTCATTGCGACGCAACGAACCAGAAAAGCTTGTCAAATCGAATGCAGTCAGCAAAGCTATTGATCTCAGTCTTTCAATGATGGATGATGGTGAGATAATTGGTACCTTGAAGAATGTGGCTGGTCTACTCCGACATGAAATTATGCAAATGCACGGCTGGTCATTTACAGGTACCTTTGATGACTTCAAGAATCCACCATTACTCCAAGTCTTCCTAAGCCACCTCCTCTTTGGTAGTCATGCTGTTAAAGTGTCTGGAATGCGGGACCAAGAAGTAGACAAAACTGTTGATGTAGCTTGTCAATTTCTAGTTCAAAACACTCATACTGATCGTCAAGTAAAATATCAACCAAAGAGAGATCATAGTTTTCGTCAAAATGTCCTAACACCCTTGTCATTTGGACTGCCTCTTGCTATCCACTCTCGAGTTCGTGACAAGAACCTTGTTCAAAACCTTTCAGAAGTCTACATTGGAAGTGACTATCACAAGATACTTGATCTAGAAAAGAGAGTTGAGCAGTCAGTTCTTCAACGAATGAAGTATGCTGGGGGGTTTTGTCTTCCTGATTTTGTCAAGAAGGGTGTGAACATCTGGTTTGCCATTGACAACATTGATCTCTTGGAAGACACACCCACAGGGCAAGGAACCTTTCACGGGACAGTGGTTGTAATCAACCAACAGGCTGTAGATGGAGAGCCAGTGAATCAACCACTTGTCATACCAGAGAAACTTTCTTCGCAAGACCTTCTAGCATTTGAGATGAATGTGCTTCCAGAGCCAGTCATCAGAACTAGCCCACTGAGATTTCAGGCATACAAGAAGAGGAAACAAAATCTCATTTCTCAAGAATTCACTCATACCTGGGCTCTTGTGAACTACCTTACAACAGATGACAACAGTGAAATCATCCAAACTGAACCTCAGCTGCACGATGAAGAAGCCCAGCGCAGTGAAGAGATGCCAAGTGATGCATAGTCTCCAAATGATGAGTAAACTGAGCCTTCTAGCAAGGAGGAAGAAGCTAGGTCTTCAAAGGACAGAGATGAAACAAACTCTGTCGTGATCATCAAAAAGCAGGTGAAGAAATCAGATAAACTAGCAAAGAATGATGTTCTTCCAACATGGGCTGCAACTAGGTCCTTATTGTTGTCTCAATCCTCTCCCGCTAGCACGCCTACAAACACAGCGGTGGTTGCCCCATTATTCAAGACATCGCCAACTGATTATGGGACCCTCTATACTGTTCTTCGGTTATCCCAGGGAATATTTGCGACTGTCGTTGGCCCTCACAGAAAGACATTGATAACGCTAGATCTCGATCTTTACTCCCGAGCGTTGAAGATTCAGCAGTCGGTGGGAAACACCAACTGGATCTTAAGAGCTGGAGTTCTCCACATTACTTTCGCTGCCTTACATGCCCTTGGCAAAACCATCGATGGTAGCGGTCTTGACACGTGCGCTATCGAGTGTGGTGCGTACACCTCAGCATCTCTTCGCAGGATCTTTGGCGGTAAAGCTTATAAGCGTGGCCTTGAATTCCACATTACTGCAAGCCTTGCAATCATGATGTTGCGTTTTGATGCCATACTATCGGATTTTACCAAGGGTCCAATTCGCATCCAGTGCAATACTCTCAAAGAAAAACTTCATGGACGTGACCCAGAGATGATGGAGATCTATGAAGAAATCCAATCCTGGTACTCAAGCAATGTCAAACCGCTTGAAGAAGCTGAAGACCTTGGCGAGTTTGCCCAGTTCTTGACCCAGTATCTTAACCAGGTGGAGAGTCTTCTACATCTCATTAGTTCCTGTCGATCAGGGGACTGGGAGGGCTACTTGTCATCACTAGAAGACCTCACCAAGTACTTTTTTGCTCGTGATCTCCTGAACTATTCTCGACTGATGCCAGTCCATCTCGCTCAAATGAATGCCCTAGAAGAGGATGATCCAGAAACATGGAATGCCCTCAAGTCTGGAGACTTTGTAGTGGCAAAGTCAGAGATACCCTTTTCTCTTCTCTTCACTGATCAGGCTCTAGAGCAAGAAATCAAGAAACTAAAGGGGAATGGTGGGATGGTTGGACTCACAAGAAATGAAGCCGCTCTTGACCGACTAGTCACTACCACACCTTACCTTGCTACTCTGGTAAATCATTACCTCAATGACTTCCCCAAAGCTACTGGAGCTTCAGTGAGGAAGGAGCATCATCAGCTCTCAGGAGACATTGCAGTGAGGTCAAAGAAGAATGCTCTGAAACTACGCCACCTAATCGAGCTGCACTGCGGAGTCAATCCTTTCAAGGAGAAGACACAATTGAAGAGTCTGGTTTCATCGGCACTTGTCTCAAATGAGGCGAAAAGTGACATTCTCCACTTTGCAGAAAAGGGCCAGAAGCGCTTTGCGGAGTTTGTATCTGATCGTTTGCTTTCGTCATCAACCCTCTCGGTGTGGGACAAAATGAAGAAACTGAAGCTGAAATCCTTTTCGAACTGGATGGAGAAAAGGAAAGTGCGTGTTGGAGACAAGGTCATCAAGTTGCGGGAGGAACGTGAATTGCTGGGAAGATTCCTTATCATTCAAGGCAGCCGCCCAAGCTTAGTTCCTAAACTTGCGGAAACAATAGGTGAATATGAAATGTCAGTGGTTCCCCGTTCACTATGTGTTGTCGATGGTTCTTTGTACATCCCAACAGACAAAGCAAGTCTGATGCATGCAGTTGAAGATGCAAAGGCAAAACCTCCCGATGCTGTAAAACAGCCTGACGTCGTGGAGGATAATCATTCAACTTCCCCACAGGTTGAAATGATGCACACTGTAAAAAAGAATTTGTTCATTGGTAATTTTTACGTATTTTTTCCATGTAGAATTTACTTGAAAACATTAGTTTTGCCACTTACGCACTAAATTTAAGTCTTGCTAACTCAAACTTTCAATTTAGTAGAACATACGTTGAATATTTTAGTAAAATCAAATACTTAAGAACTTTAAGTAATTTCAACTTGTATTAATTTAGTAATTTTAACTCAAAATCAGAAATTATACGTATTACTCAAACAATTTCTGTTGATTATTCTTTCTTTTTTAAAGTAAGGACCGATGCAGTGCGTAATAGAAATATTTACATAATTTATGAATATTCATTAAGACCAAATTAAACTCTTTTTTAAATAAAACAATTCTTTTTTGTGGTTGAATGAAAATTTAAGGACTTTAAAACATTTACTAATTCATTTAACATGGCTAAGCAAAGACAAGACAATTTTTAATTGTTACCCAGTTCAAAACAAATCAAAACTTGATATTTCAGGAAATTGTCAACCAATTTTCCTTTTAAGATGCTACGATCAAGTATATATAAAATTTGGAGCCTTTCAACATGTGTCGAATTGAAGCGTGTGTAATAGTTTGTGATGGTGGTAGATATATATATACGGTTAAATCTTAAATAGAAGTAGTGAATGATTAGTGGATGTTACTTGTTAGATTAGATGGGTACCAAATCGTGCAATATGTAATCCTATCATAGCTTTTTTTTAATTATCTAAAATGATTACAATACTTAAATTATTTACGTTAATGTAACTCGATTTAACTGAGTAAAATTTATTCAGCAAAATAAGTAAATTCTACTTAAGATGCCGTAGGTAATATTTACTTAATAAACATAAGGCAATTCTTTTCCTCAATTTTATTGAGTTATTTCGACTATTTTTTTTTTACAGTGCAGGAAGAGGTTCCGGTTACCGTAGAAAATGAGATAACGCAGGTTCCTTCTAGAGCAGCCCAACAAACTAACCTCTTGCATGATCTTCCCGTCAAGGTGCTGATAATTGACGTCATGGGTGTACTTCAAGGCATGAAAAAGACACCTGCCATGCAAAAGATGTCAGACCTGCAGAATGCATTCAACAGGCGCATCGAAGGGATGATGGCTAGCTATGATGAAGGTCGAGTTGTGTTTGATCGATACATGGAAGAGTCATTAAAGAACAAGACTCGACAAAAGAGGGCAACTACATCAGTAGAATACGAGATACACCCAGAAATGAAGCTCACAATGTCCATCAAGGAGCTCCTATCTTCATCGTCAACCAAGAAAAAGCTGACGTGCCTGTTAGGTCAGGGGCTGCTTGATAACTTTTCACAGAAGACGGACAGCCATTTCAAGCTAGTGGTTGTGTATGATACCTTCATCAAGGGACATGATTTTGAGGAGGCGCACACACATGAAGAGGCTGATACCCTGATTCCTAATCAAGTCCTTGCCTCTACTGCTAGTGGTGCCTTGCGAGAAATTACTGTCTGGTTCCCTGACACTGATGTCCTCCTTCTCTTAATTCATCTAGTATCTTGTGGAAACAATGCAGTGCCCACTTCTCTACAATTTTCTACAGGCAAGGGTACAAAGAAACGAGAAATAGATGTGCTGGAGCGGGTTCAAGACATTGGACATAAAAAATGTCAAGGCCTCCTTGGACTTCATAACTTTTCTGGTGCTGACTGGGGAGGAAAGTTTGTTGGGATATCCAAGAAGACATGGATCAATGCCTACTTAAAGCTTGATGATGATGATCCTGCCATTATCTGCTTCAAAGAACTGGGCGAGGGTTCCATTCCAACTGAGCTTAGCAATGGAGAGCTTCCAACACAGGTGAAGGCACTAGAACATTTCATATGTCGTGTTTACTCTTCATCAGGTCCAACAACCCTACCATCACTCCGATGGGAACTGTTCCGTTCAAAGAACCTGGAAGGTGAGATGTTACCTCCAACTCGTGCCGCATTACTACCTCACATCCTCCGTGCCAATTACATCAAGATGAGAGATAAATCATACAATACTAACTGCCCAGTGCTTCCTCCTATCGAAGAGAATGGATGGTATTCAGAGAATGGAGGATGTCTTCCAGTCAAGTGTCTTGCGCTCCCTGCACCACGGGCAGTACTTGAACTCATCAAATGTGGCTGCAAGGCAGGAGGCAAGGGACGATGTAGCTGCTCCAAAAACGATTTGCCCTGCACTCCTCTCTGCAAATGCTATGGTGGAGACTGTGAAAACCGGACAAGGGAGGATGCTCCAGATAGTGACAGCGATTGACTTTTACTGGAAGTCTGATGAAACTTTCCTGTTGTCATGGTAACCACGAAGTAGGTGGTTACCCCTTTTCCGATTTTATTTTATGTTTTGTTTATAACTGGAAAAATGTTTCCAAATAATTCTTTGATTTAAATAAAGATTGTGTCAAGTACAAGTATTTTGGAACAAAATAGCTCAACTTGTTTCTGTTTGGTTTTTTTGGGAGGGGGGGGGGGCCATATCATCAAAACGAAATGCACATTTTCGTATTATTTTGCATTTGAAAAAAATATTACATATATAATTTGTCAACTTTCTGATTGACTGATGCAATTACAGTGCTTAGAAGTTGATATTTGAGAATTTTGTTATATTGTCATCTTTAAGTAAGTTATTCACTTGATAACATACTAAAATAGGGTTGATTTTTATATTAACAGCCGAAAAATTACAGTGTTAATGACATGTGATATGTTTCGCAATTATTCCACTGTATAATAACACACAATAATGCCATTTCCACTTATTATTTCAAAATTCTAGCCCAAAAGAAAGAAGAAGGGCACAATTTGTATGTAATATTTTCCCGTTTTTCGCAATTTTTCGCAAATTGCGCCCCCATAAAGTCAAAGGAATTTTTTGTTATGACCCAATATCATTGAAAATGAATCCTTATATACCTCACACAACTTCACAGTGTAATTGGCGAAAAAATATATGAATTAGGGTGGAAGACTCCAAATTTCCCTTTGCGCTTTATATAAGCCATTTTGGCGCCCAAAATGGACCCCCCAGGAAGTGAAGGAGGGGTCTGAAAATTTGAACCCCATCATTTTTGGCCAATTGGGACCCTTTTGAAGCCAAAACAGCAAAAAAATCAACTTTGGCACAAAAATCCTACGGGATTACATACCGCACCGCACTATGTTTAGAAACAGGTTCCTTGAAACTAACATGCAATTGAAATTAACATGCCACTTATAAATGCAGTGCAGCTGTTTAGGCACAGCTCATTGTTATTCATATTAGATGCATACACACAATGCAAGTGTATGCAAGGGTCTTCTGTTGACTACACAGATTGATACATATGTAAAAGCACATGGATATTGAGTCTGGATTAAGCTACCAAAGCAACCACACGTGTTTCTGCAGGCTCTATTTTGTTTGTCTCTATACTTACATTAATTATTTAGCTTCATAGTTATTACTTTCCAACCCACAACACAACACACATAATGGCCGACCAAGATACCGACGCGCTTCTACTGGGGATTCAATGGCTTAATTGAAATCACTTTTCTATTAACCAATTTGAAGTTGTTAACTTATAGCGTAAGTTCACAGTTAAAAGTTTCAGTATCTGTACGCAAATGTCAGAATATAGACTTAAAATCATCGCGTCATGCAGTTCGGCACTGATCGCGCACTCGGTTATAACGTGTGCTAAATTCCTTGCCATAGAGATTGCATGCATCCCTATATATGCAGTTTATACGTGCGTGCTTGCGCGCTCATGCAAAATGGGCACTGTTTTGGCGCTAATTCATGAATTGCTAAATTACCCTACAATATTGTTAGTCTTCATATACCTATATAGAGACCCAAAAGTAGTGGTGCACTTATTCAGAGTATCAAACCCAAATTATACCCCATTATACAACCCTTTTGTTGTAACAACCCCCACTGAACAACAGCTCCTTTTTAAACAACTTTCTTTAAACAACCCAGTTGGTGTAAACAACCCCCACTGAACAACAACTCCTTTTTAAACAACCGTCTTTAAACAACACCAGTTATTTAAATTGTGATTTTAAACAAGTTGTTCAAAATGTTGATCAACTAAGTGTTTAAACTTTAAACAACTCGAGATGCTTAACATTTTAAACAATTCTCAGATCAGGTCACCCGTTAATCAAGAGTTGTTTAAACTTTTATGTTAACTGTGTAGTGTAGCCAATCAAAAGCCGAGGAGCGCGATGCCCGATAGGGTGGGGATGCTTTCCTATCCTGTAATAGTGGATGGAGTGGTTTGACTAGTGTCCCTAAAGGGACACTAGGTTTGACTAGTGGTCTGGAGCGAAAGATGCCACGCTGCACCAACTGTATCTGTATTGTGAGATGTAGCCTAAAAGGGTTAAATAGGTGATAATACGAAATATGGTATTTATATCAACTAGCCTTAATTGACAGCCATACCCCTGCGTGGAGAATGATGTAAACAAACCGTTAATGCATTCATAATTACCCATTCCTGCACCCGACGAACCTTGTACTCTGGCTTCGGAGTTCGCTAGTACCTTTTTTTTTCTTCACTTTCTTCGCATACAAGGCAATTTGGGATCGGTCAAGAATTTAACCAAAAATTTGAAAATTTGATAATGGAGAGATAGCTATTTGCTCATCTTCCACGTCTTTCTGATGATAAAGAGCTAACTAGTAACATTTGATTTACATTGCAAAAATGCGGACCTCTCACATGAATTCACGATGTTGGCTCTGTCAGAAACACCAAAATACGCCTTATTCACGAAAATAGTTGTTTTCTAATTGCCAATTTGATACCTACTTTTAACTTTACAGGTGAATAAAAACTATAGGGTAAATAGGTGCACGCACAGGGAATTCCCTAAATGTCACGAATTCCTTGCGTGCGCCTTGGTACAATAAGGTAAGTATCATACTGGCAACGTGATGACAGCTATTGTCATGTACATGTACAATGTTCATGTACATGAAATGAAATAATTATATTGAACATGATGTTGCACAAGAGCCTTGAATACATTGGGATCTTGAGTACACATATTTACGTGTATATCTTTTGTACATTGAATAGTATGCAGATCTAGGTCTGAATATCGCTTTAAAACCATTACTGTTCAAAGTTGAATATCTTTATTCATTCACATTTATCTAAGAAAAATTGCAAGTAAATTTAAAGAACGAGCAAGTCTTCTGAAAATAGAATGGGGTCACAGCATTATCTGTTATTTTAACAGGAAATCTTCTTCCATTGGTTTAGGAATAACAAATGTCGTTTCACAGCAGAATTATACATAAAAATAAAATTTACAAAATATATATTATGTGAACCAAATATTAGAAGGAATACACACAAATGCAAACTAAGTATGGTTATAACTAGGTCTATCATGTTCACAGAGGAAATGATACATACAACAATACCGGCATATGATTATCATGATGGTATATAAGATAAGATAAGATATTTATTCGTCTTTCTTTTAAATGACATATAGAGCATAACATTGGATCATTACACATTTACAATGCAAAATATCAAATTATGGCAATGATAAAAACAAAAATAAACTAAAAGAAAGACGAGGAGACCCTGGTAAAAGCAGAGCTTGTAATTATTAGGGTCCCCTCTGAGCCGGATAAACATGATGAATAGATATTTGTGACTACCTAAGAATACAAATAGGGAAAAGGGGGTATAAAACACATATTAATATCAAGAAGAAAATTTACATTTATAGTAATACATAATATATATTGGCACCATAATAACTACAAAAATGAACTACTCTATGAGTCACAGTATTTATCGAGAAGATAAACCTTAAGTGTACACTTAAATGAAGAGAGACTAACAGATTGCTTAACGCTAGAGCCTAGAGAGTTCCAAAAAGGTCCAGTAAAAACCAAGGTATTAAAAGTTAACTTTGTCCTTACTTGGGGTAAGTGAAACGCAGAGGCATTTCGTGTAGCATGGTCATGAACTTGACTATTTTTCTTTAAAATGCTGACTAGAGCCTGTGGAAGGACACCAGAATCGAAGTCGTACATTAAAGAACCCAGTTGAAGGTGATAAATATCTTGCACCTTAAAAATTCTATGCGTATAAAACAGCGGATTAGTGTGCGTACGAAAGCTAACGTTACAAATAATTCTTAAGACCCTCTTTTGAATCATGCATAATTGTTCAAGGTTAGTTTTAAGAGATTTACCCCAAGCAAGAACACCATAATTAAGATAGGGAAGGATTAATGTTGAGTACATTAATAGAAGGATGCCTTTAGGTAAAATTGATTTCAATTTAAAATACAGAACATAATATCAATTAAAGGTATTGCTTTTTCAAAGTAGTAGTAACCACCCTAATCAGTTATTGGTATTTGAAAAAGCACGACTCTTTATAACATTTATGTCTTATAACTACATGCATTTTTTAACAATAACTACTTCTCGTCAATATATTGAGATAGGCTATGTACACATGTTATCATTGAAGTGACTTAAATCGGTTGAGCGCTTAAGATATTTCCAGATCCATATCATTTTTTTTCCAATATAGATTTAGCCGATATTTCCCTTTAAGCCACCTCCTGCCAATACAGTTGCCAGGGCGCCCAAATGAAATAACAATTTCACCGTCCTTGTGAATCTATTTCCGCCTTCAGTCAGAAAAAAGAGCATTTTGCGATCGTAGTCCATTCGCACTGCGACATAGTATACCTTTAAAGCTTGGTTTCCTCTTCCTTGATGGACAAATTTACGTAATAATTTGAGACTGAAAATGTTTTGTCTCTATTATCAAAGACATTGTGATGGACTTAGATCTTTCTTCTCCTCATGTATTCAATTCTCAATCAGCACATTAAAGGTAGTGTATTCCTTTTTCTGCCAACATCGAATTCTGTCGAACTTTGCAGAAATTATGAATATGTCACGTATGCCCTAAGTGTGAAAGTTAAATGTTAGCAGTGAGACTCCTAATATTCAAATTATGCAAGGAAACCCGTTTACCTTCTAGACTTTACTGTCAGACTCTATTGAGTGGGTGACTGACGTCTTTTTTGTTTGGTAATAATCTACATAAAATGAGCTGTAAAGGGTACATGAGCATTTGTCTGCATCAATAATCCATTCTTGTAACGACCACAATTATACTGATTAAATCTTTGCGCAGCACAAAACGTACGACCATCCGGTACAAGGGTCTGAAAATCAGACAATTTAATTAAACGACCGCGATCACTAAATTCGATTCGACAACTAGCGTTCATTATTTTTTTCACAAAATGCATTTACAAGCGCTTTTGTTTTGAGAGAAGTTCTAAATTAGTATCATTTGTTAATGCCGTTTGAATATAACCTTTCATTATTGTGGCCTGGAGATGGGACATCAGGCGCGTACGCCGGATTTTTCGAGGGGGGGGGGGTGGGGGGGGAAGGGGGTAAGAGCCAATTTTTTTTCGGTCCAGGATTTGATGAAAAAATTCGCAACGATTCAGCCGGCCGCTGAATAAACGGGGGGGGGGGGGGAGGGAACAGCACATTTAAAAAAAAATTGTGTCCCATCAATTTGAAAATTTGACCGATCGATATTTCGACCCCCCCCCCCCCCCTCCCCCTGCGTACGCGCTTGTGGGACATAGTACCTTTAATAATGTATTTAATGTTTTATCATAGAACTGTTTAAGTGCCTGGCACGTTGACATAATCTCTCTTTATGGCGTCATTCAATTCTTCGTAGTTAGCCTCTTGATCAGGTTTCTGAAGATCTTCGTAGGTTTGAGGGTCGGTACGATTCACATATCTCTCAGCATCGGTATTACAATCTTGGTAGGTATGGACGTTTGTCTCTGACTGCACAAATACAGGGTTCTCATACTGCGGAGACGAATCGGACTCCTTCCCTTTAGACTTAGTAGTGGCTGATTCATTGCTGAAAGTTATTATTAGGAAAGCATAGATAAATTGCATCGATTAAATAGATAAAACAATACAAAATAAAGTCCCACTACATGGCATGGTTTGGTACTTTTAAAATACATGTCGTTAACATAATAAGTCTTTCAAGCGGGTTGCCATAATATTTAGAACATCAACATTGAGTCCCAATAAATGTATATATTAACAAGTCAACATGACAATTGGCATGTGGAAATCGGTATGGAACTTTTAAAATACATGTCATTAACATAATAGGTCTTTCAAACTGGTTGCCATTTAGAATGTGTTATGCTTTAGAATATTTACATTGAATAGCATTTAATAACGAAGAAGAAAGTATTACAATAATTTTAAGTATAAAAAACAATCATAATTCAGCTTTTATTTTCATGACCATACGGTTTTATCATCTTGCGTGGAGGAGTTCGGTGCGAATGGACTAATAAGAGGGACAAGTTAAGAAAAAGGTATCTCTCTAACCTTCTTCGCTTGTAAAAGATGATGATGAGAACTATAACGATAACAATCACAACAAAAGCACCAACAGCGCTTCCTACGACAGTTGCTATGGAGCTTGAAGGACCTCCAGC
Organism: Strongylocentrotus droebachiensis; assembly: GCA_035222895.1. Lineage (NCBI taxonomy): Eukaryota > Metazoa > Echinodermata > Echinoidea > Camarodonta > Strongylocentrotidae > Strongylocentrotus > Strongylocentrotus droebachiensis. The sequence goes on along the minus strand of JAVYIG010002714.1, from coordinate 58,577 downwards.
TGAAGTTGATTTTGGTGGAGAAGAGGTGGTAGGTGAAGAGGATGGTGTGTGAAGGCGGATGTTAGTGAAAAGAAATGACAGGAGTTAGAATTACCAAGGAAGCATCAGCTGACAGATACATGGTAAATAAGTCGGGTACTTGAATAAAATCTTAATCAATTGTAATTACATGCAAACGGACCGGTCGCAGGAGGTTGCTTACTAGCACATCTAGACATTGATGATTCGCGTATGGAAAGTTGTGTGTGTGTGTGTGTGTGTGTGTGCGCGTGTGTGTGTGTGTGTGTGTGTGTGTGTGCATGTGTGCGCGCGCGCTCCACAGGGTGCGTGCGTGTGTGGGTGTGTGATTATGATTTAATAAATGGAATATATATTGCCATTGTAATCATCGATATCTACATTCTTCTTCTTTTTTTTCGAAATATACTTTAGCTGTACCATTTTTTATTTTGATTCATAATGTTCGAGCATTTCTATATAATCATGGGCCGTCATACAACGCGTATTTTACATTTCATTTCTTTGAGATGCCAACCTTGTTTTGTTATAAATGTCAATGCTGGTCCTTGTTCTCCTTCACCGTTGATACCATCCCGTATCGCTGCAATCTGAACAGAGTACGTTGATCCTACTTCAAGTCCACTGACGTTATACATGACCATCTCATTGGCATTCTCAACAGACCTCTTCGACACGGAACGGTCCGTATTGTTCACCATGCTTGGAGGTTGTACTTCTTTAGCCAACACGACATTGCTACCCGATCTCACGTAGACCTTGTAACCAACAATAGGTCCTTCCCCGGTATCAGAGCTAGAGTCCCATTGTCTCCAACCGATGGCTGCGTGGTAGTATCCCAATTCAAGTAGTTCTGGTACACCACTAAAACTTGGTAAAACTGCAGAAGTGGGGTCAAGATAAACAAAATATAAAATAAAATAATAATAATAAAATAATAATAGTAATATAATAGTTATAATAATAATAATATAGTTATAATAATAATATCGAACATTTAGGAGCACTAAACATCACACTTAGCGTTTACAAAAAGCGCTTACAGATAGTGAAGAAGAAACATAAAAAAAACACAGAATTGGTAAATTACATTATTTTACTTACTTTTGGGGAAGAAGTATGTTTTACGGGATCTTTTGGAAGAGGCAAGACAGGTCAATTCTCTGATGGAAAGTGGGATATTGCTCCATGTTAAAGTAGCTTTACTTGTTGAATGGATATTCTTCTTACTACCCCACCCACAGCAATGGAAACATGGAGAAGACAGAGTCAATGCTGTAGCAATTCAGTTTGAATAAACTGCTTGTTCATACATACTATAAAAAGGCCAAAGTTGTACATCGAATCAATATTAATGAATTTAGAAAGTTACTTTGTACGAATGATCGCGCGAGTTTGTATGAAGAAGATACATTTTCAAATATGTAAACTGACGCCCCCGGCCCCCTCACATTAAAAGCGAAAATGGGAAAGAGTAGATTTTAAAATGGGGATAATTTTTAGAAAGTTACTTTGTACGAACGATCGCGCGAGTTTGTATGAAGATAATACATTTTCAAAGATGTAAACTGACGCCCCCGGCCCCCTCACATTAAAAGCGAAAATGGGAAAGAGTAGATTTTAAAATGGGGATAATTTTTAGAAAGTTACTTTGTACGAACGATCGCGCGAGTTTGTATGAAGATAATACATTTTCAAAGATATAAACTGACGCCCCCGTCCCCTCACATTAAAAGCGAAAATGGGAAAGAGTAGATTTTAAAATGGGGATAATTTTTAGAAAGTTACTTTGTACGAACGATCGCGCGAGTTTGTATGAAGATAATACATTTTCAAAGATATAAACTGACGCCCCCGGCCCCCTCACATTAAAAGCGAAAATGGGAAAGAGTAGATTTTAAAATGGGGATAATTTGTAGTGATCCTTCCTTCTTTCTTTTCCCTATTCCTCATAGAAATCAAAATATTTCGCCCCAAGCCACACTCAAGTTCTTATATCTGATATTTTCTGAACTTCCAAACTCAACTAATTTTAGGAATACAGATTGCGTTAAGAATATACTAATTCTAGATCATCACGGTGCCGAAATAATCCGTGGGGGTCATAACATTCCCTCTATCAGGTGGATTTTACTAAAATCTTGCTTGTACAAGTTGGATGAAAACCCCGAACCAACGTTTCAAGAAATAAATGACTACAATTTTCACAGACTGGTGCATTTTTCATATTCTCTACAACTACAAGCATTTGTTTGATTTTAAAAATAAAAATAAATCATGTTCACGCAAGACACCACCTTGTACTAAAAACGTTGAATTAATAGATAATAAGTTAATTCATTAGGTGTTTAAAAACATGTAATCTATCAACCTTTACTTTTCAAATTTTGATATCAAACTGCATTGTTAGCGATAGTCACGTGCAGCGAAATTATGTTACATTTACATGCGCCCTTATTCTTGAGCAAAATGGTTTTGTGCATTTTGATCAACTAATTTGAAATATTTTACCTATATAATTTGCAATAGAGGACCATAATTTTGGAAATGACATTATCTGATTGAGCATTATTGGGATTGCCAAAAGTAGGTGAGATTTATATGAGTACTCTAATGTTTGGCATTTACACGATATTCCCTTAAGATATTCGAACATTAAAGAGTGAAGTGAAAAGGCGAACCCCTCACGATGAGTCTTATGAAGCTGAATTGATGTTGTTCCAGCGTTACATCCATAAACAACAGTATATCTTTTCAAAATGAACTTTGGTTCATTATTTGGTTTTAAAAAAGTGTGAAATAAATGTTTACAACTGTCCGGCATAATTTTCATTTGCAAAACGGCCAATATGAAATTCATTACCCTAATTACACGCTATCAAAGCTCACCTTTACATTATTCTGGTAAATAAAGTAAAACAAAAAACAAACAATAACCTCTAACTCGGGGCAAGTTATATGCTTATCCCGGGCGTCGAAATATAGATACGCCACGGGTCTATACATATACGCTACAATGAACGTGTTTTGGAGTTTTTCGAGAATGTCAAAGAATAGACAGGCCCCAGTTCCCTTTATTTGCCGACCCTAACATGATGCACTAATAATGTGACCCGTGACGTTAACATATTAACACAAAAGTCGCCTTTTTTCAAAACTCTATTTTATGATTTTTTTTAAATATCATAATTTTTAAGGTTCTTAAATCCTAAAATTAAAACAGACTGGGCTATTTATTGTTGACATTTTTTGCTTCTCCCTTTCTTAATCACACACGTGTTATCTTGAGACAGGTTATGTTCTCTCTCTTTAAAAAGTTACGTTTCTTTTGTTATTGCTTTTTAAAAGAACTTTTGAATATTTAAAGGCCGCTTTTTGAAAGACTAAGAAACAAGACGTGAGCTGACCAGGTGATTATTTTTTGTTCTATTTTTTTTAGATCACGCACTATTCTTTAAACAGTTTCTGTTTTCTTTTTTTCTTTTTGCGCTTTAAAAGACTTATAAAATTTGCCAATTTTTAAGACGAACAAAAAATACATTAGAAGAAAACCCCTGTTATCAGTGCCTAACAGTTTCATTAATATTACCTGAATGTTTATCATTCATAAAGTATATTAAACATACACACCATAAAAAGCAGCAGACGCCAACCTTATAAAGACGAACTCGGACGATTTATTGAAAGGGTCTCCGATGAAACAGTAAATAGGACTGTCATCCGAAAAATCTTGGATGTTGAACATGAAATTGAGGATTGTTGACGAGAAGATTTGTGGAGGACCTTCGGCCGTTTTCCAGTTGTCTATTGAAAAGTCCTCTGTAGTAGATTTCACAAAGTCAGGCTCATAATTCGTTGGTAAATCGAGCAAGATTACACAGGAAAATGTAGCGATATCCGGGTTTGTCTTCTCACGTGCAGATTGTAAGCGGTCTAAACATAACAAAGACAGATAGGGAAAAGCATTTGTTAACTCATCAACTCAGAAGTATTAGACAATTATATAAATATGGACATTAATAATAAGGGTCTTCATTGTAGTTTCACAGCAAATATTAAATTAGTTAAGTGCTAAGACAGAAAAGATCGATACAGAATGGGAGATAAGGAATATGGTGAGTTGATATTAAAGAAACAGTGTGGCAACAAGAACACCAACGATAATAATCTTACTACACTCATAATATAATAACCCTATGTGGACACAACAATGTGAACGCATGTGTGCGCTAATTAAAGTCTCTATCGAAGTATAAATGAAAAACATGAATAAAGCAGTAATGATAGTAACCTATTTGGCAGCTTTCCCCTGTCCATCGTGGATGGCATCTACCTGAGCTACAAGAACCAGTCACCGAGTTACAATCATCCTCCCCATCTCGACAGTGACATGTACCAGAACACTGATTGTAACATCCAGTAACTAAAACAAAGGTGAAAGATTGATCATTTAACGATTTCTTAAAGGTACTATGTTCCGTTTGCAGGCCAAAACAAAATTAAATTCCAACGGCATTTAAAAGACAATACTAATTTTGAATTTCCCCCAAACAAACAAAAGGGCTTTAAAATGGCTTTTAGTGGGAAAATAGCGACCATTAATTGTCGAATCTATTGCAATCACCTAAGTAATAGTCTGATTTCCAGACCCATTTACCGAACGGTCGTACGTTTTGTGCTGCACAAAGATTCAATCAGTTTAATTTTGGCCATTACAAGTAGTAATTTTTTGTCATGTAACTTTTACAGCTCATTGTATGTATGTTATTACCAACGAAAAAAAGATGTCAGTCACTCACTCAATAGTGTCTGGCAGTGAATTCTAGAAAGTAAATGGGTTTCCTTGCATATTTTGAATACTAGGACTTTGCTAATGTTTAAATTTCACAGATAGGATACACATGACATATTCATAATTCCTGCAAAGCTCTATATAAGTTGATGTTGGCTGCAAAAAAAGGGACATATATTTGATAATTAATGTAAATATTCCAAACATATAGGAACGAAGGCAGATAATGATGTGAAAATTACGCATGAAACCAAAGAAATATTTGCAAATCAATTTAATGCAGAAATGTAGTCTCACATGAGTTGCAGCTATCGGGCAAGTCCACTGAGTCTGATGTGAATCCTACTTCACATTGACCTCCTGTTGTGATGCAGAATCCAGAGACCTTGTCACAACCAACAGTATCTGGACAGTTGCAATGGTTAGTGCAGTTGACACCAAAATAACCCACTGGGCAAACGGATGGCACTGTAAAACGAGCACAACAATAAATTTGTTTTCGTATTTAAAAGCTTTATGCAAATATTTTCAATGTTTCCTGTATTTTAAATACTATGCCTATTCATTTTTGCATCATAAATTCGATTTATATTGGTCTCGATGTATTGGTTATTAGTATTTAGCTTCTAAGTTGCAACGGCGACATGGAATATCTCTGAAACTTCCAAATCAAAAATCAAAAACTTCTCTTTCTATCTTTCTTTCGACTCTTTCTCCTTCTTCTTCTTCTCCTTCGTTTTTTTCTTCTTCCCGTGTTCTTTCTTTTACGGCCGACATGGGCAGATAGTTCCGTGTCTGGCATGGCTATAAAATGGAAAGTCCTTATCACTGTCTGAGGCCATGTGGATAGTGGCAGCGGTGGGATACCATCATGGCATACCAAATATTTAAAAATGACTATTAAACTTTGAAGTTTCCTCGAAGACTTATTCTTCCCCAATCGAATGCTCTTAACAGTGATTAAATGATGCATAGAGCAGCTCACCGACAGACAAATACGAATGTTTTTTTCTTTTCTTCTTTTTTTTGTTATCTTTAGCGGTGTAACCTCTAATTATTTTGCATCTTTAATAATGCATTTAAAAAAATTACATAGACATCATTACGTCACCCGTTCATTTACTCTTTGTATATTCATAATTGAAACAAATCTCTTTAAATTGATTTACATTTAAACCCTCCCCTGTCTGGATTCGCCCAGTATGATACTTTACCTTGACAGCCTTCTCCTGACCATCCCACCGCACAGCCCTCATCACATCTTCCAGTAAACACATCACACGGCATTCCATCTATACAGTGACAATACTGGAGACAGTCGGAGCCAAAATTTCCATCAAGGCACGCTAAAACAAACCAAAACAAAAAAGGAAAGAACTTTATAAAAATGGATGGATATGTAAATATTAAAGGTAATCGAATTATTAATAAAGGATTGTGATTGATTTTAACTATAATTTAATACACCTCATGAAATAAAATGTTCAAGATTTATAAGAGATCATGGCCCGTGGTAGAAATATTGCTGACTTTGCTCATAGTGAAATTCAACAACTCATATCAAAGAAATCTCACTGTCATACTGGATTACCTTAAAAAGAATACATTCTGCTACCTTACTTTCATTACAGAATGCTCCTGCATAGCCAGCTATACAGCTGCATTCATTCGGACCCGAAAGGCAAAACTTGTTGTCGCTGCAAGAAGAATCACCAGCTACCGTAGAACCACATGAAAGTTCACACTCAGACCCAAACCATTGGTCGCCACATGCTGTAATTGATAATTGGTAATTTTATAACTGATCATCTTTTCAAGCATGCATAATTATTTGCCTAATTGTAACATTTAATGTTTATTCATTTGCATTTGATACAGGTAGGAAATTAAGTTACACACTTAATGCATAATCAGTATATGAATAAGATAAACATGCCATAGGGGGGGCTACAGCGTATATAAGTATGTTATTAACGCCCTCAATTTAACTAAAAAATAAATATGAAAGGAAGATAGTGAATTGCTTTTAAGAAAGATAAAAGAAGGGGAAGAACGCTGGTTTCATAACTACAACAACAACTGAATAGTAATACCTATTGATATACTAAGACGTAGGTTTATAAAGTTAAAATGCCAGATATATACTATGGCATACAATCAACATAACACATCCTAGACAATGATTTTTCCTTAGTTTGTGTAGATTCAACATCGATTGTTTAGGAATTGTTTACATGAGAAAAACAAAAATACACAAAGAAACAGTAACAGTGATTCTTGGTAATGTTTAGATTAGAATGTAGAGGTATGCATCATTCTCTCAAAACTGTATTTTCGGTCGATTTAGGTAACCCTATATCGGTGCCCATGTTTTTCTCAAAAGAAGTTCCCCCTTTTGTTGGTGCCATCCCACTATGAAAGACACTCCGCCGCCCCTGATTATATCAACGTGAATATATAAGGATGTACGACTTACCTGTAAGGCAGTTTTTACCAGTAAACCCAGGAGTACAGATACATTCTCCTGTCTGTGGGTTACACACTCCTCCGTTATAACAGTTATCACACAGACGATCACAGATAGGCACATTCCAGTTTCCAGGAGGGCACCCTTTATGAAGAAAAAAATACATTTTAAGGTCAATATATGAAAATAAAAACAAATTTGTACGATGCATGTTTTCAATTCATTCATTTGAGTTTTAACAAATCTTACATTTTTTCAGTTTGACAAATTATACTACACTACTTTCAGAAAGTAAAGTTTTTATCAAAATGTATGTCAAACTGCTAAACATGTAATATCTCATTCCTTAACCATCACTGTGCCATTGTTGAAGTTTGCCATGACGCTACACACACATCGTATTGAAAGGGAGTTTTGTGTGGCATACAAAGATCTAAAGACCTTGTTATAAAATCATCAATAGCAATATTCCTTTGACTCATGCTTAAACAATCGGTTTTAATCACTTCACTTTTAATGTAGATATATTATCAATATCATAAAATATATATCATATTTTCTTCCTTTTCTATTGATGTGAATATTGACGCGAATAGTATTATGACATTGATGATAAATACATACATACCCTTTGATATCTCGCAGACAAATCTTCGTAGTTCATTGCAAAACCGATCATCCCAGCCGTCAATTAAACGCGCCACACATAATTGGTACCCATAAAAGTTATCAGGTGCACCCGATTTCCACATGGTAAACCTCCGAACAAAGAAAGAAATTACAAGTATTTAAATTTCTACTGTTCTATAGTAGGTCCCTAAACATTGGTTTATTTTCATTTTCTGGGATGAATGTAGAGTAAGATTTTTTAAAATAAATAAAAAACGTCTTTACCCAGCCACCCTCCTCTCTCTCTCTCCCTCTTTCTCTCCGTCTCTCCCCATCTATCTCTCTTTCCCCCCCACGTCACCCCTCTCTCTTTCTCTCTCTTTTTCTTTCTCGCCTCTCTCTTCATCTTCATCTCTCATAAATATTATGGACGGATCGTAACCCTTTCTTAAAGGGAAAGTCTGTCCTGTTATTAAGTTGGTTTAAATAAATGCAGAAAATTGAGAGAGCAAACTTTGTGAATGTTTGACCCAAATCCGATTAAAATATAAACTTGTGAATTTCTGAAGTTGTCATCAGTGAAATTCAAGTTGATCTCCTCTCCGATTTGCTCTGTAAAGAAAATGTCTTCAACTTTTATTTTCTTAGTTCTCTATTTATGATGTAACAAATGTGTTTCATACACGGGTTGTATAAAATTCATATTTTTAATAATTTTATTTAGGATGAATGTAGGATTGACGATTTTCTTTAGGGAATATATAAATTTTTGACTTTTTTTTAGTAAAGGGCAAATGGGAGGGGAGCTCGCAAGATATGTCACAGAGTTGCCAATTTAAGTTGTATTGTTGCACCTTCAAAAGTTCATAGTTTTTTTAATTTGTAATCGATATTTATTCTTTTTCTATTTATTGCTAATTCTTTTTTTCCACTCACCTGTTCCTCTCGTGTTTCTGCTTCTATTAAAATCAACTTAGTATTATGGTGAACTTCCCCTTTAACCTTAAATCATTTAGAATGTAAATGCCCGGGGTAAATACCTTGAGTTTCGAAGCAAAGTGTCATCCGCCCATTGAACGACACCTTCGTTGTCTAGTGAATCAAGCCCGAACCAGAACTCGTACCCGCTGAGGCTGTTTGTGAGAATTAGCTGTTTATAGTGATAAAAAAAACATGACTTCATAAAACTGGTCATACCACGTGATATATCTTGTCTGAATGTCAACTTTATAGGTTCTAAATTCTGCAAAGGCGAGTGAAGCGAGTGACAATGATTACAGGAAAATATGAATAAAGTTTGATGTGGAAAAATGTATTTCCTTGAACAAAATTCACTATAAATGTATAAATATTACACATTCACACAACTCGCTGCAGCCCCAACATGTTTTCTTCTTTTTAAATATTTCCTCACTATGCAGAGGGCTGAACCGGTTGAATGGTCAGTTTGTTTGATGATCGTTTATCCCTCAAATGAAATAAGAACTTTTTTAATCATTTAAATTTTTTTTCATTGGCATTCGAGTCATAGACATTTAGGGAGGGGGAAGATTTATGCCTCTTACCTGAATGACAACTTTCCAGTTTTCAAATTTCAAATTTCAAATTTATTTATGTTTTCCAACAAAACATAACAAATCAATTATAAGCATTTAAAACAAATTTAAGAAATACATGTTGCAAACATGAGCGGATGCATTGAATGGGCAATGGCGATACTTTCTTTTTTAGGATTGTATTTCATCACAAAAAAATACTACAAAATATGGAAATTAGAGCAATTCCGAGATTTGCTCCAGGAGTTGGATGATGTAAAGAAGGATTACTGTTTGGAGGAAGTTACCTCATCGTCAACAAACAATAGGTGTACCTACAGGTCTTACATGATGATAGGATACAGGTTTGTCTATTTGTGTATATTACTTTACTGGAACCAGTGCTAAAACTGCCCTCCCCTTTATCAATTGGAATATTATCCATTGCTATATTAATTTACACAAGACCACCGTCCAGTCAATATAAACACGGTAGGATTGTTTGGTATACTCACGTCTATTTCTGAGGTCTTCGGTTGAGCCAGCGATCCGCCAACGTTTTGGCAGTATTCTATTGCATCAAAATAACTTGCTGAGAAGGATGGCATATGATACCTCACATTTGGATAATCCGTCCATCCGTCATTCTTAACTGAAATGAAAATAGTGTATTTCTAACCATCAATTTGGAAGAGGCCTTAATGTGTCAGATATAATTATGTCATCTAAAAACACAACAAACAAAGAAAATCTGAATAATGTGTAATTTAACGCTACACAATGATACCAATGCAAAGGCGTCTTTTTAGGGATATGTTAGGGTTATTAATTGTTTCATCAAGCTAAAAACAAACACTTAAAACATTAACATCTAAAACATTCACCAATACAATTTTAGGAAAACACAAAACATTGAGTAAGCTCAATATCCTGCAATTTACATAACCCATAACATTCAATCGAAATACTCATCTTTCCTATTCCGAAGAAAACTTACCCTGAGGCCTCTCACATATGTATGGTCTTGCATATGAACACCCGATGTCATACCATTTCCCATGACGTCCAAGTCCCATATCCACTGAAGAGTTCATGCAGGCGCAGTCTTCCGTATCATTGTAATTGTTAGGTTCTCCTGAAGCCCAAGAAGACTCCTCTCTTCTATGATATCAAATGGTTGATTTGGAAAATTAGAAACAAGATAATCATTGTTCAATATCACAAGGCATTACCCTTAGTACATCGGACACTCATATTCTACATAATCTCAACGGGAATAAGGTTTATATTGCCAAAGATGAATTGGTATATGGACATGCATTATAATTCTTACACAAAACCCTATAGTGTACTCAATAATGCTTTAAGTGAAACAAATAAAGAGATTGTTGTGAAGTTATGACTGATTGTTATAGATAAAAGACTGGTTTGTTATAGATAAGTTATTTAAACAAAAGCAGAAGGAGAATTTCGAAAGAAAATGCAAAGAGAATGATATGAAATCACCTTTCCACGGTGCCATTAACCCATACAAAACTACCGCCAATGTCTCTCCTAAGCCCTAACCAATAGCAAGCGTCCGACGGGTTTGAAGTTGTCATGATTCCTACCAGAGAATTCTTGGAAATATACGTGGGAAAAGAAGACAAAACAACATAATAAACGTAAATAACAAAACTCTTCCCCCTCTTTTTCATATGAATTAAGCATAACAATTCTAGCCTATCATACAATGATATTCTCCAGTCTAAGCATCTCCTTGATATTAATTTTCAATAATCTAAATGCTAAAAGAATCGGTTCCAAATAATGTTTAGAATTTGGACTTAACACTCTTTTATTATGAGTTGTATATATGGCTAAAGAAAATCATCCAATGATGTGACTGTATGCTCCCACTGGCGTACTGATGGGGGAGGAGGAGGGGAGGGAGCAGTTGCCCCCCAAAATAGAAATAAAACGTGGTTTATTTCTAATTCGATACCAGTGATTTACAAAATATGTTGCTGGAATGACATGATTTTCCTTTTTTTGTTGTGCCCCCCAAAAAAGCTTTTGCTTATTACGCCACTGTATGCTTCTTTACAAAGAAAAAAACATGAACGATACGATTCATGAATGTGAAAGCGTAGTTTAGTTTCTCTTACAAGAAGTTCTTCTGATTTTATAATGGCCAGGTCACCGCCATTGCTCACACAGTGCGCTTTAGCATCATCATACGACATTGCTTCTCCGTAGAACCGATATAACGATTGGCCGAAAAGATGCCACGAACAACGGGAATCTGACGATGTAAATATGACACAGGTTTATTTATTTACTTATTTAGTCTTCTTTGAAATACAGGGTAGACCCTTCAGAGCCGTAAGGCCTGTTTTTCAAGGGAGCCCTTTAGGCAAGTGAAAAAAGTACATGGTAAAATGTACAACAACAAAAAATAAAAACGTAAAATTATACACAATACATAGTTATTTACTACAAAACAAATTAAGTAGGCCTACGTTAAAACAGAACACGTTTCAGCTTGAAAAGACGAACTGCATAAAATGAGCCAACTAAAGCATGGGCATTTAATTATATTTATCAATTAAACAAAACAAGTTTACATAAATTAATATACTGGTACTAATACAATAAAATCAAACAAAATTTAAAAGTATCTTTGTACGCTGGCGACATCGTACAAAGATAGTTTTGACATGTGTTGGAAATTAAGATAACAAATACCATTGCTTTTTTGTTTATCAACCATTCACTCATTATTGCATTAGGGTGGTGGTGAGAAATTTTTCAGTGACGAGGCAACATGAATGGCGTTGGAAGTAGATGTCGATCACCACTGCGGTTACTGTTGCACTGGCCACATAAATATTCATATATTATGTATATTTACCTTTCGGACGTTGACATATGTGGACGCGGTAAACTGAACAGGAACTTGTTTGCCATTTCCCTTGATCTACAACGCTGTATGTAGATCTCATGCGGACACATTCATGGCTTGTTGACGGTTGTGAAGGTGACCAATTTGAGTAGCTATCAAGGAAATAGAATATACAATTTTTCAATAATTTATTGCAATTTACCCCGGTCCCCAACATACAAAAATCCACAGGACGGCCATGCATTATGGCTCAATTAGGCATGGGGACACAGAGGATTTTGTTATGTTGGGAACCGGGGTAAAATGCAATAAATTATTGAAAATTTATTGCCTTTTCTGTTTTTTGTTTATATTTATGGAAACTGCCCCCTACCCTAGCCCCCGCTGCGTACAGTCATGGTTCAGTGACAAAGCAATGACCTCTTAACTGTGAGGCCCCAGGATCAAACCTTGTCCATGTGCTATATTAGTGCCCGTTTGTGGGGCATTAATCCTCATTACTGTCATTTATGGCTTAAGGGCGTAGGTCCCCTAGTTGATAAGCGTAGTAGCATGCACATGCTTAATAGCAGTCACGCAAAACACACATTGGCAAATTATTATTCAAGAAAATCTGAGAATGTATACTATTATCTAGATCTATTATTTTTAATTTATTTTTAAAATAATTCCATAAATTGGGGTAAAACAAAAATATTCCAACTATAATGAGCGACAGTGTATTTTGAAATGGAACAATAAAGTCCCTCTAAAGATGTAAAGAGAAGAAGAAAACAAATTATTACTACTATTATTATTATGATTATCATTATTATTATTATTATTATTATTATCATCATTATTATTGTCGTTATTATTACAATGTTGCACAAATGGTTGGTTAAGTTCTTCGTTACTCTTCGTTTATCTTTGATAGATAATATTTTCTCAGAACCTAATTGATCAATCTCTATGACGCTCTAGATTGATCAGTAGAGTATCCATCACGAATAAATCATATTCTAATAAAGAATTTATGAAAAGAGGCGAACAAATACAGATTTCCAACAGTGTATTATTATTATTATCATTATTATTGTATATTTACTCTGGTTGTGTGTCGTCAATCCATGTGTACTGTCCATCACCGTCTTGGTCATGAAGCCCTATCCAGAAGTTATATCCTCCATCTGATTTCAACGTGAAGGTGACAAGAAAAGCCTGAGAAGTGAAAAAGGGACGATTGTTTAAAAAAAGAAATTATTTACGGAGTAATCTTATACATGCATTTTAGGTATTATCTACTTTTTTCTGAAATAATTATGAATTATTTCTCAAGTCAGACGCATATGGTCAAATTTAAATTGGTTGATTGAGCATTCGACAAATCGTAGGACAAAAAACAGTTAAATCATACTTCACTTCATCAAAAATTATCTGCAGTAACCATGGTTATTTACCTAGGGTACACACTGGTATACCAAGTATGATCAGATGTCAGGGAATATATATGGTTGTTACACCAATGCAAAATAAAAATGAGTTTATAAACAAAAAACAAAACTTAAATACACATTTTAGAGAGAAAAATTGTCTTGGTGTAAGTGGTTTTATTTACCCAACCAAATACCCTAGACATTTTGAAATAACCAACATAAATCTTCGTGATTCAGATCAAAATCCTGCCATTTTTAATTAACATGTAACAGCGTTTCATGAAACGGTGAAACAGGGGATGACGAAAAGAGGAAATATTAGTGATAAAATCATATTGATGAATACATATTACTGAATTTGTTTTCACTTACAGTTTGTTCATGAGAAGTAATGATTGCGAGATGTCCACCTTGGTCTTGACAGTAAAGATTCGCATCAGGCCAGGTCCTTCCTTCGATAACGATGAGGTACTGTGAATCACCAAAGTCCAGCCAGTCTGGAGTATTACATATCTGCCCATTGACTGAATATGAATATGTCGTATTAAAAATCTTTAACCTCTTCTAGGAAATAATATGATGTAAACAAAAAGTAAATATCATTTGTTATAAAATGATGACGTAGATCCTAATCATTTGATTGGTTAAAAGCGTACACGTAACCATGCATTTATTTAGCCTAACGCGAAATTTGGATAACTACCGGTCATTGGCGCGGAATTTAAAACGCATTAGTTATTTAATTTAGATCTAGATCAGTCGTAGATGTAGACCTAGAATTAGCAATGTACTGACTTTGAGATGAGGATGGTTCATCAAATAACAAGAATCCACGTCATAATTTTATAACACAAATAATACACAGCATTTTGTTCGGGCATCCACACTCGGTACCTTTGAAACAGTCCAAACACCCTCGGATATCGCCTCGGGCGTGTTAGACTGTTCCAAAGGTACCTTGCATGTGGGTAATTCTTACTAATGCCCTCACTGCAATGCATTATTTGTATAATAGTAGTTGGACAGTTTATTATGCTGTAAAATAAACATGTGTTGTTGTCATATCGTCGTGTTCTATGTTTATTTTTTTTATAGTTTTTAGTTTTGTTTGTAATATTTTATGTGTATAAATAATGTAATATATTGCAGTCATAAATTGCAGTCATATAAATATTTGATAAAAACGTTGTTTTGTCTCCTAAAGAAAAACATCATAATTTAGTTTGAATTTCTTAAATAGCTTAAATAAATGTGAGAACAATTTTAAATAAAGAAATCTTGAAATTGTCGATGTTTTTTCATAACTTAATCACAATTATAATTAATAAATGACACATATTTGTAAAGCTTAGCTCCTCTTCGTTCATTTGATGCAACTCATATGATGTATATTTCACGCATGAGTGATTCAAATGAATTTGAAGAGAGGAAACCAGAAAGTCATTTGGCGAACGGTATCTGAATTTCAAAGAGAAAATCACATTTCTAGAAAGTTGAGTTTCTGTCCTTTCATACGACACCTCAGTCAAGAAAAATGAGCTAGGAATAACAAAGTTCTGTTCGTCTAAAGTAGTGCTTGCATTTTCATAATTTTATGAAACGAATTCGTGTTCACTGGATGCCGTAGCAGCAAACGGAAATAACAAAAGGCTTAACTCCATTTCGTTGACAATCAGCCGTAGACGAAAGACTTCATGCAAGGCTGAATGTCAACGAAACGGAGTTCAGTCTTTTGTAAATTCCCCTATACACTGTGATTAAATTATCAGGAATGATTTCAACATTTGTTTCTCGCGATCTTTACCTAGCCCAAAATACTTTGCAGTTGAGTGTGATGGTCTGAATATTCATTTATTTGACCCGTCTTCCTTTTCTTCATCTTGTTTATTTTAGTATTTTATATTTTTGTCCCTTTTCTTTTCTTGCTTACTTTTCGGCATATTTTCATCATCAAGAGGAATTTACATTGCTACGTTTCTTTTGATGTTTTATGGTACATTATATTGTTTACTTTATGCATTTTGTGTCATGTTATTACAAGAAGAATCAATATTTTGTTCTGCCGTATATAATTTTCCTTCTGTTTTTCTAGACTGCATTGTAATATACATGTTTATAAACAGGTTATTGATGAACATCAATGAAGTTTAATAATACAATAACATACGGAGGCGGCATCACCGCAACCATTTTTCTCTTGACTTTGATCACTGATGCCTAGCAGAAATGGCTGATATATGTTGTAGTTTCTGATATCTGCAACCATCGGTAATATTTACATTGTATCACTGGGTTGTTCTTGTATGATGGCGTTCAAAATGCCAGGGAAATGAAGCTATGATATTTATTGTGTTAATTTATGTTTAGAGTATGAGCCTAGACTGGAAAATGTATGCATGAGTTTTTAAATTTAGATGGCACATAAGTTGGGACCACGTCCGACCTTGAGAACCAAAATTCAGTGGTCTTATAGGGCTGTATACATGTGGAGCTCAACCGTTTTTTTCAGCGTCACCGTCAATGACTCGGGAACAATTTAATGATGAGCTGTGTGATATGCCACATTGATTTTGCTACAAATGAAACTTTTAGACATACAGCGAAATAAATGGTGGAAAGTAGTGAAGACGACATGAGTTATAAAACGAGTTTGGATGTGTGGGTTTTGCGAAGACGTTTTTTGGTTAATTCGGATCATATCCGAAGAGTATTTGGATTGCAATTGACTGGCTTTAAGACGATTTTTAAGAGAGTCATGTGTGATATTTCGTACAGACTTTCTAGAGCAGAGTATACTTGAATTCTATTTTGACAATGATGTTGGCCTTTGTTGTTGTTCTTTCTTTTGTAATGACAATTGTACAATATTGTGGTATCTTTTAAAATGATACAAAAGAAATTTCGGGTTGAAAAGAAATAATACTAAGAAGGTAAACATTTTATTAAAATTGAGATGTGTATCTACTTCAGGTCTGTACATGTTAAAATAACAAAGGATGCAAAGTGAATTACTAGGTTGAAAATTCCAATATATGGTGAGAGTTTGTTTGGTTATCTCATAAGGGATATAATGTGCCAAAGTTAGCATATAATAAATGCTGGAGAAAAAAACGAAGACGCCATGGCTGTAAAGGATTCTCTTCGTAAGTGCATTTTGTTGGGATATAGCTAGGTTAGTTCAGGACCTAATCCCAGTGAAATACGTTATGTGTGAGACAAAAACATGGGGAGCTAGAGAAGTGTGTGTGTGTGGTGGGGGGTGTAGGTCAATTACAGGACCAAGTTCCAGAGAGTCAAATGAGAAGAGGAGGAGTAGGAGTTACAACAAAACCTGCAATTAAGTCTTAAGTTAAAAATCTGAATTAGATGTTATGTTTGAAGGGTAACCCTAGAGTTTAACTTTTGGTGACAGTTACAGATTTATGCTGGACCTTGTTTAAATTTCTTTGTTGAAAAATCAGAACTTATTGTATTCTGCTATATCAGGGGCAGGTGTCTGTGTTCAAACTGAGAATAAAGTGGGGGTATTGCTTTGTGGTAAATGGCATGTGTATTAGTATTTGAGTTATCTGACATTAGAACAATGAGAACACTATTCATATTAAGAATAATATACAAATCTAGGCATGTTTATTATAATAATGATAACACTAATACGAATAATAATGAATATAATGATAATAATAACAATAATGCAAATTATGCAAATTTTGTTTCCCCAGGGAAGCCCCATCAGCATGATCATGCTGTTCTTCTTGAGGGCCCTGTAATAATTATTATCCCAGCAACTGTCAGGGACACATATACACCTGGATGGAGAGTAGCAAATGAGTATTAATATCTTACCAAAGGACATTAGTGCCATGTCTGGATTCAAACCCTCAACCTTTGGATTGAGAATCAAGTGAATGAACCACTATACCACGACAACTCCACAAAATAGCCTTTTCCAAGACACATCTTCGCCTACACACCCTACACATCATACCCTAGACCACTTTGGTTTGCTTATATACATGTACTTGTTAACTAAGGAATAGGTAAACTTCGAAAATAGAGACATGAACACCACGAAGGATCCAATTCAAAAAGGTGATATCAAAGCCAACGGCCTTAATGAGTGTAATGAGTGTGATATAAGCTCTCGAGTCACAATGCATGTATTTACCTTTCCATGTATCTCTGTGAAGGCTGATCATCATGACCAAGAGGACCAACATCTGCATAGAAACAGACATGATCCAATGAAGGATATCCATCATACCATAAAACAAGGCTCATCTGCGCTTCTACTTCATGAACACGGGTAGGTTGATGTTCCTAGATAATGTACTTATTAACGATGTTTTGTTTCAAGCAAAGTAATAAACTTATTCTTGTTTTCCACCAAGCTGTCGTTCTCAAAATGTCAATTGGTAGGTAGACGTAGTCAGGTAGTGGTGTTTTCCCGTACAAAAACCTGAGGCATATAGCTTGCTTCTCCTTGTCGTAATTCAAAGCAGTGCACGGTTTTTATTGCGACCAACTTCCTCAAATTGCGGTGAAAGATTTAAAACGTTCGTCACAAGCCCGTAAAAGGTATTGAAATGCAATTGACTAGTTCCATGTTATATTGATACTGGCATTATGTCATGTTTACACGCGTACCTGACACAATTTACCATTGAAATGATACGGATGAGATCATTTTGAGCTCAAATTGAATGCTTGGGAGCTTGGTTCATTGCACATGTTTATGGATTCTTGCTTATTACATAAAGCTCCTATATGTTTACAGTTCTGGGATAGGTGCAGCGGAAGCACTGATGAGATATTTATGTTTGAATCGGTCAAATCAAGATAATATGGTTCTCAAACAACAAGGAAAACATTTTTTTTTACTTATTTAGAATTAGTAATAATAAAATAAGGCATTGGGGCCCGCCAGGTAAATTTAATTTGTTTGTCTTACATTTTGAAACTTGAGATTCGAATTCGTGTCCCGAACAAAGAGCGCACCCATGCAGCGCGTTTAATAGTGGTTCGTCATTTCGCGGTTCGTCAGCCCACGTCATTTACATAGAAGGTAGGTGGATAAATGTCTATGAAAAGATAACCTCGATGTTTTTAATCTAATTTCATCTGGAAGATCTTTTCACAGCTTTGTTCCTACAAACAAAATACAAAATTGTCCCTGCGTTGTCTTACATTTTGGTTGATAGAGGAAGCCACTTTCTCTTCCTGTTGCATATCTGTGCTGTATCATCAGACAATAATCAACTAAAGAGTGTGGTAAAACACCTTTTACCAAATCATACATTGAATGTTGACACAAGAAGTTCATGAAGTTTAACAATATTTAATATTTATAGACTTTGAAAAAGAGGTTTGGAGTCAGTTCTAAGTAGACTGAAATTAATTGCTCTCATTGTCATTTTTGACTTAAATACAATTTAGATTACTTTTGTAAGTGCTCCCCCATACTTCTACTCCATAAGAGAGGTGAGGCTGTATATAAACCATAGATAATATCACAAGTCTATTCTTGTGAACAAAATCTCTCAGTTTCTGAATGTTCTTTCCATGAGAGGTGACCATCAATTCCAATCCCTACAAATGTTGCAACGGATACTTCTCTAATATCTGATCTTGATATTCTCAAGACCCTTTTTTTGTCTATTGATCTACCTTTGGATTTCATAATTTCATATTCACCCAGAATGCTTCAAATACCCACTTCAGTTTGGATACAAAGGTTCAGGACCGATCATGTTGAATTGATATTCTCAAAATTCCATTATATTCTCAAGGTGTGGGGTCCCTTCTGTATATGATGCGTCTAATGAATTGTATATATATTAAGAAATAATACATAGATAAAAGCGGCAAGTATTCTTGCAGACGCATTAATCTAATTCAAAATATATTACGGTGGGGAAAAAAGGGGGGTTTGAAGAACATTTTTTTAATGAGTACTATTTGTTGTCGGCGTCAGTTACTCTTAACAAGTTACCAAAATGTTGATATTGTTTGCAAATTCTTCCTGTTTACGTTGTCCTTCGAAGCGATCACAAAGACTTTAAAAAATCAACTCAAGGGCAGTTTCAATACTCTATTTCAATGCCTTGACATAAAAAAAGTTCAGATTACGTCATGTGTCACTGCAATCTTTGCACATTTTGATAAATGACAAAGAAGGATGTTGAAATAACCTTAGTTTGATTTCTTGAAACTCTTTGCCATCGAGGACTGATATAATCTCAAATATCTTTCTCACAACTCCTTACAAAATCAAACCATAAAAAAAACATTGTTTGCTAACATATTGTTAGGTAACATATTGTTTTGCTTTTATTTTCAGTAAAATGTTTAACAAAGTACTTTGTAAAAATGAACCTTTTTTATCACGTTACATAATGTTTATTTTCTCATATATTTTTAATGCACTTGCATTACAATTAAATACAAAGACTCTTTCTGATCAATTTTACTCCTTAACATCGGTACTATCGAGGAGAAAATAAATAATGTTCATCGCAAAAACATGACATATTTTGGAAACTGATAGGGAATTTTTTGCGCAGACTCGAATGTGAACATCACAGGTTGTTGAAAATAGCAACAATGTAAATCCAATGCTGCTGCGTTACAAAATAAACAAAAAATGATATTGCAGTTAGTCACTTATTCGACTCAATTTACGATCAAAAGCAATCTGATAATGAACCACATATTCCAATGTAAATGTTGAGAAATTGGAATACCACTGAAAACATAACATCAGTTTACAGCAACTTGAAATACACTCTCCAAATTTAAATGGAATTTTCAAATGGTTCCGGGAGTTAGTGCAAATTGTGCAATTACAAGTACCAGTTTGTTCTTCTTTTTGTTTGTTTACTTTTCTTTATATCTCTCCCTCTTGTTATGCATCTAGATTCAAGCCAATTCTTACAATTTTAAATACCACTGAACTTGGTCTACAGACTGCATCATACTTTCAAACTCTCAATAAAGTAGAAAGATTACAACAATTTTGTGGCACTTCTGTGGGATTCAGTTTCGAGCAAGTCCATGGTATTTGGTCATTTTTTGGTCATTTTCTGTTGCATATGTTACCAAAATACAAACAAATATTAAAGGCTGTCTGTACTAGTTTGGCCAGGAGGGATTAGACCACACAGCGTGGTCACTGACAGGTGGCTATCTCATCAACTCAGCTCTCAATTAACGTAAGCAGAGTATCATGGGGACCAATGGCCACTGCTTAGGCATTGTTTTCTATATAGAGGGAGCAAGTAGCTACAAGTAGTACAGTGGGGCTTTAAATTATCAAGTGTCATTTTCCTTCTTCTCTAGTCTGATTCAAGCTCTTGTCGACTATCAACTCGACAGAATAATCAGGTGCAGTAAATAGTATGATGTTGGTATTATATACCGGACCAAATACCCTCCACTTCCCCCTATATGAATCCTGCACCCCACCCCTGTATAGATAACCATAAGTATAAGGCCCATGTCCCCGTCCGAGACTCCTTGTCACTAATGCACTACCCCTACCCACTCTTTTGACTAATATTTACAACCTCTTGCGTATCAATGTTGCTTTTAAAGGTACTATGTTTCAGTTTGACAATGAGAGTGGTAGTATTTGTTTGCTTGGAGCTAGAGAGGCATTAACTGGTATACTTTATAAACACAATGATAATGCCCTCTTGATTCTTAAAGATAAACTTGAGTTCTGGTAATGCGATTGCATTGTGAAAGAAAAGGTGTGGAATGGATCAGAAAAGTTGATCATATAGCATGTAAGTAATGGTGTGTAATGCAAGGTTCTGAAGTCATCAAAATCATCATAAATTTGGCAGAGTCTTGGTAAAGTAACAATCACTTACACAGAAAGATGTATATGGGACAACACACATGGTGTCGGGGCTAGCACTACCCTGATTTCCTTATCTTGTTATGCTCATTACTCAGCCAGTATACATTTTCTTCCAAAATTGTTTGGCACATGACATTAATTTGTAATCTTGAACAGTGTAAGTTTTGTTAGATTCTGTGAGAATTCATTTTCTTTTTTTACCAGAACTCAAGTTTATCTTTAACATATGAAGTGATGCTTATTTGCCTGGGAATTTTTCAACATTCCCAGAAGTTTAAAGAAAAATTAAGAAATTATGGTATGGGATATTGAATGTTCATTCCTCCAAAACAAAACAAAAATCTTAAGTACAACAGCACAAAATAACCTGAATGTCAAGGAGGTCACTGTCATTACAGGAATAAAGTCGAACAAATTCCATTCTAATGTCACCACCCACAAATCGCACTTTCAATCACTTTTTGACTGATTTTCAGCATGTATTGTCTACAGGCAAAGAGGATCTTTTAGGGCAGTAACTAATAGGAAGTTGACATTACAACCTATATTCTGTAGACAAAAACAAACCAAGAAAAACTTACTTTCTTGGTTTACCACTTTTACATAATACTTGTACTAGTTTTTTATACATTTTTGTTCATCAAGTTTGGTATTCACATTCTTTAAAAAGACCATACATTCTAAATCTCTTTGCGCCTCCTTTGATTCATAACACTTCTACATATCACACTTTTTAACTTAGGATTTCAGTTTGATTGATTTTACACCAAAAAATCACTGTAAGGCTTGAGCAGAAGATAATAAAACAAAATTAGCTTCAATCTTAATGGCAATGTTCAGTGACACGCATTCAAACTTCTTACAGAATACAGAGACAATGTAGGAGTTTACATGAGTTTTAAATAATCATAAGGCTAAAACAAGAACTGGAAGCGTCTAATTGAATGAAGACAAGCAGCCTCCGGCCCTCCATACTACACTCCTCTTTCCAGCATTTTATCAGTTCACATTTCAAAATGCTTGCTGATGTTGATCCTCATCAAATGATTGCTTGAGCATGGACGCATGACCAGAAATTTCCTTATACAATACTAGTCATTAGTATACAAACAATACGCAGCATTAGTAAGAATTACCCACACAAGGTACCTTTGGAACAGTCTAACCACGCCCGAGGCGATAGCTGAGGGATTTTGGACTGGTACTGAGTGTGAGTAATTTTACTAATGCCTGAATAAAATGATGTGTATTATTTGTTTTATAAGATGATGTTTTATAACATGTTTTACTAAAGACCGGTTATTAGTAAACTTGGGTGTAAGGCAAAAATAAATGCCTGGTCATGTGTACGCTCGTAGCCGCTTCATCATCTTATAACATCTTCTGAAGACTGGTTACTAGCATTTTCTAATGAATGTATATACTAGCATTCCTATTGACTGGTCATAAGAAATGTTTAAAGACTGGTCATTAACATTTTCTAGCGAATGGCCAGTAAAATCCTTTAAAGAAAGTAATCTCTTCAGTCAACAATGGATGTAGACGATTCATAAATGAAGATTTACCAAATGGCCGACAATGATCACTATCAACATTTTATAACCCAAATGATAAATTGTATATTTGAGCATTGGTTTAATTTGTCCATGCTCGGTACCTTTGTAATAGTCCAAACAGCCTGCTCCCAAAATACCCTGTGTGGATATACTAACACCTTCACTAATGTATTTTTTTTTTTGGGGGGGGGATACTGGCACATTAGGAACTCCCTCAAAAGAAGGCTTCCTTGGTAAACTCACAATAGCTCACCAGGAATATTAGGATTTGTATTTTAAAGAAATAATAATTGCGTTGACAGAAGCATATGTAGCAATTCAAAAGTTCTCAACACAATTATCTCCGGAGGGAAAGCCGCAAAACTTCTCCTTATCTCCATACCTGCATAATACAATTCTTTCCTTGGATATGCTTGAAGCTTGTTAATCGCGAAACAGATGTCATGAGCCTTTTGGACAACAGCTGGATAAAACAAAATGTCACTTTTTGTGGTGTCCTTATAATAACGATGATGGGTGATTTGATCATTGGATGCAACGATCAAACAATCTTCTCGATCTCCTCTGCATCGTCCGTGTACAACCTTTCGATCTGGCGACCTGGAGTAGAAAGAAAAAAAAACAAAGATATGTTTAAGAATAGGCCCTAGGGCCCTACATACATGTACGATGCACTCAGGTCAAGTACTGTACAACCAGAATCTTTCCCGTGCATGAAATGTTCGCAAATTTCCCAAGTGGTATAATGTTACAAATGTCTAAATGAATCACAATTGACACAACATCTTTTAATTTGCAAAAGTTTCTTGCCATGAAAATGGCTGTCTCAAACAATTGAGGGATATGTGAGGGAAGTGTAAAATAACGACTTTACCATACTAGGAATGGGTAGAATATGAAGAGCATTAGATAAGGTATGTTGGCGATAAACCTGAAGGTTAATCCTGGTGATTGACACCACCTGGTATTGGGCAAACACCTGAATGGTGTCAAATTCGCCATGAGAGCACACTACCAAGACTATTTAATAATATGTAACAATAGAAACTTCTTTCCCAATTTGTAGACCAGCTCTCTCTTCACAGAAAGAAACGTTTGCCACTCGCAAAAATTTAGTTACTATGTCAGTTGTGATTCAATTACTTTCGGGAATCTGAACCACTCGCAAAATCTGCCAAAGTTTCATGCTCGCAAAAGCACTGTCCATGTACAACACATTCTGGGCTCGTTCACATTTGTAGAATAAATATAGTAATAATAATAATAGTGGGTTCTTGTAAAGCGCTCATGTCTGTCAGACTTGCCTCTCCTGGACCACCACAATTATTACCCTCACTTTAGCTTTAGCATAGCTGCCATTACGGCACTCTAGCATTTCAAGGAATTAATTCCTGCCAGGTAGCAGTTTACATCACCTGGGTCAAGAGTGGCAAATGTAGATTAATGTTTTGCCACAGGACATTACTACCGCGTTTGGACTCGAACCGCAAACCATGGGATCTACAGTCTGGTGATGTATCTCCTGGACCACGCCACCTCTTTTATATAATATGGAGCCTCAAAAATGAATAATCCTTGAAAGAAAAAAAAAGAGACCATTCTTACCAAAGTGATCCTGGATGATCTTCATAATATCCATACTCCTGGGTCCGTCCACAAAGTTAATTGCTAGACCTGACTTGCCGAAGCGTCCTGTTCGTCCGATCCGATGCAGATAAGTCTCACAGTCGGCCTGCCCGTTCATGTCCACTGGAAGGTCAAAGTTCACCACCACAGTGACCTGCTCGATGTCAATACCTGTAAAGAGTGAGAGCAGGAGGGGTGTGACAATAACATACCTGCCAACATTTGAAAATAAGAATTAGGAATTTTTTCCAAAAGAGCATCAAAAATAATGTCCGAATGTCGAAAACCAATTGAACAAATTAAGTATTGGCTGAGATATGACCATCTGAATAATTATTAACCGTATCAGACATCTGAGCAGGGCAATTTTTAAATGTTATTGCCCTCAAGGTTTGATGGATAAGTCAACAAAATTACAATAAGTTAGTCCGCTCAGAAAAGTCAATAGGATTTTGTGTGTAATTTGGCGGGCAATATAGGTTATACAGTAAACCAATGCGCAAATATTTTAGCCCACTCAGAACAGTCAATGGGATTTGTGTGTAATTTGGCGGGTAATATAGGTTATACAGTAAGTCAATGGACAAATATTTTAGCCCGCTCTGAAAAGTCAATGGCAAAATGCGTGTTAAACTAGTGAGCAATAATATAGTGCCAGTTGTAATTTACATCGCGCATCAGCTATTGTGATTTACATCGCGCATCGTGTATAAGAAAATGCGCACTTTGCGCGAACTCTATTGTGACGTCACAATCACACCCTGGGCAAACTGTTTGCAGTGTATCGAAAATCTGTCAAACACTGGATGAACAGTGCTGGTTTGACAATGTTTTTGCAACTTCTAATGCTAGGAAACCCTATGTAGCCTACATAATTTAAGAGTATAAGATAGTAAGAGTTTCTTGTTTGCTCTAGATGTCTGATGTGGTTAATAATAGTAATATTGACTGCCTAATTCAGGGCAATACGACTTGTCATATATCACCCTCACCTTCGGTTCGGGCGATATATGTCGTATTGCCCAGAAGGCAGTCAATATTACTTAAATATTTGTCCTATGGGAACTCAGTTTTATAGTGCTTTGGTTCCTAATGTATATGAATCAGAGCACTATAACACTGAGTTCCCATAGGACATATATTTATTCAGATGGTTATATCTCAGCCAATACTTAATATATTCAATTGGTTTTCGATATTCAGATATTATTTTTGATGCTCTTTCGGAAAATGAAGAAAAAATGGAGAAATTCTAAAAATAGATTTTTGATGACGTCACACTTCACCACTACCACTCTCAATGAAAAAATTCTGTAACTTCTTCTTTGATCATCCTGAAATGTTGTTCACCAGGAGAGTGTTTCACAAAGACTAACATTGAATTGAGTTGGACTTAACTATGGCAGGCCGTTCATGCCACTAGTTCCTCTAACCATTACTGGCAAAGGTTTCTCCAGGGACGTACAAATTGTTTACAACGTAAGTAACTTTTTTTTCTTCAACAATGAACTATCACAAATGTAAATTCTGTAAATTTGTAATGTCCCTTAAGAGACCAATGGTGAGAGCAACCAGAGGCATGAATGGTCTGACATAGTTTAAGTCCAACATAAGTCGATCTTAGTCTTTGTGAAACACCCCCCAGATAGTGGAACTATGATGAACAAGTAAAACATGAGCAATGATGAATCCTTGACCACTGAATTATGTCATTCTCATATGCTTAATAGATACAAGGCTCTCCTTGTTTCAGTACACAATGACTAAAAATGGGCACATGAAATAATGGTTTTGCTACATTTTGGTACCCTTAGGGCCACTGGAAGGGCTCAAAAATTCATTCTCTTATCCTTACCTCTAGCCATGACATTGGTCGTGATTAAGATCTTCTCTTTTCCTGCTCTATACCGCTCCAGAACAGCCACTCTCTGTTCCACCGTGAGGTCACCGCTCAGCAGCGCCACCGCATGTCCCTCTCGTGTCATCCTCTCCGCTAGCCAATTAGCATTTCTCTTCGTCTGCACGGAATTAATAGAGGTAATGACATTCATCATAAGATATAAAGTAAGGTACTGGTTATGCACATAGCTTTGGGAAAGAAACAAGTTATTCTGGATAGATATGCTTTAGATAGTAAACATTCTGAATTTTGGAAATTGGAATCATCTTGGTTATCTATTTTTTTTTATTCTAAATCTAGCTGACCCCCAAAAAACACACAACACAATGAAAAGCATTTATCACAGCCATTAGTATAGGAACAACTTAAACATGTGGCATCAAAAATTCTTAACAGAAAACTGTGGAATAACTCATCTATATTTCTTCAAAACAGGCAATCTCTCAGTTTTTCAAAACTTGCCTCTTCTGTTAATAACATAATTGTAAAGCACATTTGAAAAAATATGTTAAGTAGATAAAGAATAATTATTTCCAAGTCAGATTTTTGACACCAACCCCTTCAAGATTGCCCATTGAACTTTGTCACCAAGCCTTTTATTTTTAATACAGTTAAACCTGCTTTAGTGACCATCCATCTACAAAGACCACATTTTATGTTTCCCTTGAAAATGGTTTCTCATTGAAACATGTAACAAAGGAACCTGTACATGAAGACCACCTGCCCATAAAGACCACTTTTCTTGTCTCCCTTGGGTGGTCTTTATAGACAGGTTTCATTGTATAAATGCCTTGGTCACAAATGCCATTACGAACTGCTACGAGCGCCGTACAAACGATTATCAGACAATGGAAATTCGGGGAAGACCATGAAAAAACAGGGAGATTTGTACAAAATTATCGTTCGTACGAACCTTTGTGACCGTAGCATATGCCTAAAAATTTTCAAACATTTCTTACCTGACAGAATATCATTGCCTGACCGATGGTGATGGTACCGTAGATGTTAGAGAGTGATTCAGCCTTCTCCTCCTTGTTAGAGCATAGGACGTAGTACTGTTTGATGTTGGAAAGACTTTCTTCCTCACGACGGAGTCTTATCACCACTGGATCAGGAACCACCGTCGTTGCAAACTTCATGACGGTGTTGTCGTACGTGGCAGAGAACAGCATCATTTGACAAGTGCTTGGAAGTTTCCTGACGGGGGCAGAAATGGAACGAAACTTTTGACGTCAAAGTTCATCAAATCATGAACAGCACAGCTCTTGAATACAACCAGTCTTTAGTTCATCTCTACCAACCCAAACGTACCCTCCGATCCTCCAACTCTGGTCTTCTACACATACCGCTTTCAAAGAAATTTTAGGGGGAACGAGCTTTTGCTCATGCCAGACCAGCCCTGTGGAATCCACTTCCACAGGAGCTGAAGAACTCTTGACTCTTCAACGTCTTTTAAGAGCAACCTTAAATCCCTTTTGTTCAATTTTGCGTTTTGAAGACAGGCATTCATTCTTTCATTTTTGCATTTTCTTTCTTATGCAAATGTACACGATTCTTTGACATGATTTAATGTGCTCCTAATATTTTGAAGCGCCTTGAGCATTTAATTAATATGGATAATGGCGCTGTATAAATCACATGTATTATTATTATTAAAGAGTTAAGGCTTGTCCAGATATGATCCAGCAAAACCGCAGTGTTTTTTTAATTTTGGTAATAAATGGAGAGAAGTCCATTTTGGCATTGCAGTGATTTGGAACTGCGGGATATCCGTAGGTCGAATTGCATAAACTGGTTACCAAGACATATGCACGACTCTGGGCCATATAGTCATGAAAGCTCTCGGCGCAAAAGAACATCATATTCAAACATATATACCGTTAGTCCCCCATGATTCCCTTTTTCTTGTGTTAATCAAGAGCTGATTTGATGAGATAGCCATGTGTCAGTGACCTTGCACGGTGGTCTAATCTCCTGGCCAAGCAAGTGCAGACAGGCTTTAAGATTAATGTAATGGGAATAGGGGTGTATCAACAATTTCCAAGCAATTCTTCTTCAAAGGAAGGTGTAACGATATGACCACTAATTGAAATCTAGCTCCTCTCTAGATATGTCAAATCTCAGACATTAATCATTTCCTATATCTTACTTTTGAATGCGGATACTTTGGTCTTGATGGCCTTGCGTCGCTATCATAACATCAGCTTCATCTAGACAGAATACTTTCATCCTTGACAGGTCTATGCTGCGGAACTTTAAACACCAGTCAAGCGTTGTTCCTGGGGTTCCTATGATGATTTGCTGGTTTACCTTCTCTCCTCGTTGAACTAGAAATAAATTTTAAAAACAGACAACAGTCTTTAAAATTATGAAAACCTATCAAGAGGGAAATTATTAGGACATTTCGGACCTCAAGATTCTAAAGAAATTTGGGCTCTTACTTCACAATCTCACAAGAGCAAGAAAATCCATTCTTCTGCAGTACTTACCTCCAAAATAGGCAAGTCAAAAGTTGTTGATAATGAATTAATGATGAAAAAAAAGGGAAGGTTTCTTTTCTAGATGAATACTAACATGAATATATCATCTTTTGTCTTACAATCTACATTCCCACATACATGTAGAGTCAACAACTTTAAAAAACGAGTATTGAAATGCACATAGGAACATTACTTTAATGCCTTTATTTTTATTTTTGAAAGAGATTGTCTCATGAAACATGGCAATATGGTTGATACCAAAAAGGCAGGATAAGTATCATTCGTTCACTTAACCGTTTACAAGACATGAACATTTAATAAAAAATATGCTGTTCTTGTTCAGGGTATATCACGTGATACTATATGTGCTTCCAAAGAACTTTGGGTGTTATTACCCCATCTTTAGTGACAACCGTAGCGCTCACTACATTCAAGGAGTTATTCCTACCCATTATTTATCTGCACCTCGGTCAAGTGTGGCAAAGGTAGAACAATGTATTGCCATAGGCTGTTAGTGCTGCAGCAGGGATTCAAACCCCATACCTTCTGATTCAGTCTGGAGACTTATAGACCACTACACCTCTACATTAAAATTCTTGATCTTGCCCCCATCGTCTGAACAAACAAAAACGAGTTTAACACCATTTAAGATATATGTGAATGAACTAGTCTTACCTTTTTGTCCTCTGACTGCGTACCTAACGTTGATATCAGGAAGGTTTTTGCCCATCTCCTCCACTACTTTTCCTATTTGAATTGCTAGTTCATAGGTTGGTGCTAGACAAAGGGCCTATGGGTTTGAAAAATAAAACAAAAATAAAACAAGCCTTTAAGAAAAAGAACCAGGTACTCCACTGTTTGAAATTTAAAACACATATATTTATTATCAATGATGCAATCTCTAACATTAACCCCCACAGCACTACTTATAGCTACTTGCTCCCTCTATATAAAAAACAATGCCTAATCGGTGACCATTGGTCCCCCATGATCCTCTTTTCCTTATGTTAATTGAGAGCTGACTTGATGAGATAACCACCTGTCCAGTGACCATGCAGGGTGCTCTAATCCCTCCTCTAAACTAGTACAGATAAGCTTTAAGACAACAATCTTTTGTTTGGACATACCACTTGCTCCCAGCAGCCTTCCGTCAATCAACATTGTTTATTAAAGACATTTTTTACTAGAAGCGCTAACAAAAAAGACTGCAAATGAAAGGATATGTATGTACCTGTGGGTAATGGTTGTTATCTACTCTACTCAGCATGGTTAATACAAAAGCTGCTGTCTTTCCTGTACCACTCTGAGATTGTGCTATCATGTTCTTTGGCCTGTAAAATTTCAAAAGAAAAGATGTGAGAGTTAATATATGTATATAGTCAAAGGTATACTCAAATGAAAAATAAAGAAATAATGTAAGAAGTTGTAGCTCTTTAAAGATACCCCTGGCTTGGTTTATATTTATCTCCAGATTTTTACCAAATTTTCAAGGAAAAAAAGACAAAAAGGCCAATCGGGTATAATACGACTACGGACGCCGCAACAGCAGTATTCATGTGAGTGCAACATACGCGAAACTGAAGCGTGAGGAGAACTTAGGTCTGTTTCGCGAACGCTAGCGCGCGCTGACCGTTAATCAGTCCATTCGTTTACGTGCAGTTGTCCAAATGAACTCGTAGATGGCTTTAACCAGTATTTGCCATGCTGCACCCCCTCTAAACGTATACCAACACCTCTACAAGATCCTAGTGGATGTACTCACGGGTCAGCCATAAGAAGAGGCAGTGCCGTCTCCTGAATCTTAGAAGGTGCATTGAACCCCATCTCATACACTCCTTTTAGAAGTGCTTGCTTCCTGAAGGTATAAACAAACAAACAAACAACCAAACGATTATAGACCTGGGGGGGGGGGGCGTTTCACAAAACTTGTCATCAGTGATAAATGACAATTTTTGTTATAAGCTACTGAAATCCTTGCTTCTGATTGGTTATCAGCAGATTTGTCACTGGTTTTTGTCATTTGTCATGAAAAAAATGCTTTGTGAAATGGCCCCCAGTACAATTAAATGAACAATGTGTATAGCATTTATTCCATACTTGGCAATGCCTTGAATACATCTCTGAAATAAACTGGCATTAGTTGCTGAAATAAGGTGGTAAAGAATTTAAGGAATTATCTTATTCTGGGTATATATTTTATCTTTTACTTCACCTGGGTCAAATAATGCCAAATGTTCATTAATAACATGTTGGAAAGCATCAGTCACTGTAATCTGTGATCCACAGTACAGTGATTTATCCACTAGACTAGGAAACCGAAATCTATCGAATCAGAACATTCCCTATTGTAGAAGAAGAATGGATGAAACCACTGCTTCTTAGTTAGTTAGTTAGTTTCATCCATTGCCAAGCTACATGGACAACCTAAACAAAATTCTTTTTTTTTGTGAGAGAATCTTACACCATATCTGAAATTGTATGACAATATCTCATTTCAAACACCACAGTATTCCCTCAACTCCAAGTGGACAATGATTTATGTTAATATGTACATATACCTCATAAATAATTGATGATTCAATGCTATACTTACAGGCGAAGTTCTTCAAAAGATTTGACAGAGTGAAGGGGTGAGTTGGGGTCCTTTTGTTGGACCTCAAGCTGTGAGGTTGATGTGTGTTGGATGAGACGGGAATGAAGAGCTTTGTTGAGAAGAGATGCATCAGCAGCTTCCTTAGCTAACAAAAAGAAATAGAAAGATACATGTAATAATACAATAATTAAATTCTTGGTTTATAGAATAAAAATAATAAAGACATTTATAATGTGCAACATATCCACCCAGAGGGTGCTCAAGGTGCTTACAATGAGCTACTTATATAAACTATACTTAGATACAATTATGCCTAAATTACATGGTAAAAAAGATGATATTAGTTAAAGTTGGCCATTAGATAAGTTTTCAGACTGGCCTTGAAATGATCTAGTGCTTGATACATCGTCAATGTCCTTAAGAGCTTGACAGTGATACAGATATAATTGAAATCATATGCAACTTGGAACCCAAACCACTTTCAAACTCGTCAGAAAAAATGTCTTCCCCCAAGCGAGACATACGATACTGCCTTTTGCACACATTTAGACGAATAGAAATATTGGTTCACTACGATCTACCGGTAAGCGGTTGCCCGAATTTGACCTTTTAACTTTAGGAATTCAAACTAGTGCAGAATCATTTACCCGTATACAGGATTAACGATGGCTCTACAACACTTTTCTTCATGAACTAAACTCCTACCTTCAACCCTAGACCAAACACTACTCCTAATCCTAAATTGAAGCCCGCACCTCAGTTAAACCCCAATCACAACCCTAAACCTATATCTTGAATAAAATAAAGCACTAGAGCAATTGTCACTGCCCGTAGGAGCGCTGCCTTGAAAGCAGGGGGGTGTTTCACAAAGATCCTAAGTTGAACTTATCTCTAAGTTAGACTTAACATTTATGGAAAGCCGTTAGCATCTATGAAAATATTTTGTAAAAGTTACCGGTATTTTAAAAGGCATAAAATGTTGATTCCAATCATTTATATTTTCAATTATCAAGTAGATTTCATGTTCTTGGATGTGGAATTTACAAAAAAT
Organism: Strongylocentrotus droebachiensis; assembly: GCA_035222895.1. Taxonomy (NCBI): domain Eukaryota; kingdom Metazoa; phylum Echinodermata; class Echinoidea; order Camarodonta; family Strongylocentrotidae; genus Strongylocentrotus; species Strongylocentrotus droebachiensis. Next base: position 25,787 of record JAVYIG010002714.1, on the reverse strand, counting down.
ATAAAATAATTTTTGCTTTTTAATATATTTTATTTTAAGGCTGCAAATGGCTCTCCATAATGTTTTAAGTCCAACTTAGAGTTAAGTTTGACTTAGGATCTTTGTGAAACACTCCCCAGATATTATTTACCATCATCTTCCTTCTCTACACCACCACCAGCAGCTGAAGCTTGAGCAGTGGCAGGAGCTGGAGCTGGGGCACTCTGAGCCTGAGAGGCCGCTGGGGCAGCAGCTGGGGGGGTAGCCACTGGGGTAGCGGCTGGGGAGGGGGCCGCTGGGTACGCCGGTGGGGGCGCTTCACCTCCAATACCAAGGTTCTTTACCTGATTGAATTAAAAAATAACAAATATTATATCATGAGAGCAATATTAGTATGTAATGTAGTATGGCAAATTGGCAACTGATGTGGTGACATTACAGGATATCCTTGTGTACAGTCAGATATGATTATTTACGTCTCGGGACCGTCCTTTAACGTCACCATCTGAAAGATGCGACTCAGTTTCAAACCATAATCCGAGAGCTGACCATGGACTAACCCTGTAAGTTGGGGCTTTGATCGGATCAGAAGATCGGAGCGACACCCTCGCACCTGTGATGATTGGCCAAAAAAAATCTGCAGATTTTTTTTTTTTTTCTCTTTTTCTTTTTTAATGCCGAAAATTTTCAAATTTTGGGCTATCACATGACTTTAAAAAATGCATACCGGTAGCTGGATTATTTTTTTTGATGTCGTTTTTGCCATTGCCATTGGATTTTCCAAAAAGTAGGCATCAAATACTCTGAAATAGCAATTGCCAAACATCTTAAATATGTTCTAACATATGCCTTATAATCTATGAAAGTTTGCTTGTAAAAAAATCTTCAAATTACTATTTGACATCTGTCCCAACACACAACTACATGGTTTGTGACAACTTCAGCAATCTATTGACACAGGTGTATGATTTTCGGTGAACTTGAAAACTGTGATGGTTTTGTGAAACAATGCCCTGGTATGTTCACCTTACAATAGCATTTCAACAACAAAATTAACAACAAAATAAATCCCCCATATTTCATTTTTTAGTAGGCCTAATCTATAAAACAAGTAAAGTATAACATGAACATTTCAAACAGAAAGTGCTTCAGTAAATGTTAATTGAGAGTGTCTCGAGATCGAGTCTGCAAGTTTATATGACAAATAAAGTAGTCAATAACCAACTAACCATGGTAACATGAATATTGAAGTTTTTTTTTTTTTACATAGACCTATTAGAGTCTAGTACATTTTCATGGATATGGGGTTTTCTAAACTTTTCACTAGACCTTGAATTGAGTCTACTGTCTAGATAGTCTGGAGGCGTAAATATTCACAATTGAATGACACACGCCCTAAAAACTAAAACAACAACAACATTGAGTCTACTGTCTAGATAGTCTTGAGTCTACTGTCTAGATAGTCTTGAGTCTACTGTCTAGATAGTCTTGAGTCTACTGTCTAGATAGTCTTGAGTCTAGTCTAGTGTCAGTGAGTATTGTGGCGGCCGCCCCCGCCTCCGTCTTCAACCTCGACCTCTACGTCGGTATTATTCTCATTCCCAGCTGGGGAAACTGATTCTTTATATCTGTCAGGATATTCGTCAGCCGACATTTTATTTATAATGTCCGAGCGGTTAAAGTAATTAGATCTTTTCTTTTATTTGAAGAAAAGACGGGGGAAGCTACAATACTTATTTACGTTCGTTTCGTCGAAATATACGACTACGACGGAGTACCAGTTAAGAAGAAAGACAAAGTGTTTATAGACTCATAATTTCAGTTGTGAAAGACCTGAATATTTTCTCAGATCATTGCCCCATTGTTACAACCCTTAAATCGAGTATCTATACAAATACTAATTCATGTAGAGTTGAAAACCAGGTGTTAAAACCACACCCGAAAGCCTACATATGGGAGCCCCATATAAGCGACGAGGCTTTTATAAAAGCTCTGGGAATACCCCTCGTATTAGATAAAATAAAGGAAATAAAAGAAATGGTTTATGAGCCAAATAGTCAAGGTATCGAAAGCGCAGTGAATGACTTTACAAACTGTATTTTAACAATTGCCGATAAAGCTAGAATAAGGCAAAAAATACACAGAGTAAGAAAGAAACGGAAGAAAAGAAGAAGAATACTAAGTGCCGAATGTTACGCCCTAGGGCGTCGTGTAAAGACGCTGTGCAAACAAGTGTGTAGAAACCCTTTTGATCGAGGCCTCAGACAACTGTATTACGCTAAGAAAAAAATGTTAAAACAGAAGTTGAGAGATATAGTACGCAAAGAGAGAAATCAGATCATAGACAAATTGGATACTCTGTATAGTGAAAACCCTAAGGAATATTGGAATCTGATAAAGGATCTAGAAAATTTACACACTGAAAAGAAAAGACCTGGAAACAGTATACAACCAAACATGTGGTTTGACTATTTCAAGAACCTTATGAACAAGAATCCAAAACTGTCAAAAGAACAAAAAGAAATTAAAAACTTTACGGACGACGCAATACTGCAAAAAAACTTCTCATCTTTAGATTTTAGGATAACTCCAAATGAAGTTCTAGGATGTATTGAAAAATTGAAAAGAAATAAGGCCCCAGGAAATGATTCAATTTTAAACGAAATGCTAAAGGCAAGCCGATTTGTTTTGACACCGATTTTAGCAAAGATATTTAACTTAATCTTAATTAGTGGTTGTTTCCCTGAAAACTGGTCAGTGAGCCTTCTCGTTCGTTCGTGCAAAGAATATCAGGGAGTACATCATCTAGATAGGAAGATCCTTATTGAGCCAACAGATCGTCTCATCATCGAGCTCACGAAGTCCGGAAGCGCCGTGGGGGGATTTGTAGATCGGACAATCATCAATGACATGATCCATAGTTTGGATCTCTCCACAGGCGCAGTTTGGTGATGATTCAGCTCCAATTTTATGTAGGAAATATTGTGTGCGGCCAACTCCAGTTCTGATACGGTTTAGGTTGACCCAGGCTTTTCTTGGGAGGTCGCTGCCACTTGGTTTTGCACAGGGCTTTGGGATGAACTCCTTCAGGTTGGTAGTGGACGAATTCCACTGGTCTGACCAGCGTTTTGTTATCCAAGTGGCTAAGGTGGAGGGGGGGTTCTCAGGCCGCAGCTCAGCAGCCTGTGTTGCAAAGTGTCTTCTAGGGAGACGCTGTCCTTCAAAGGCAGAGGGGGCAGGAACAAGGCATTTATCTCTGTCATGCTTTTGGGCAAGCTTAGCATACTGCGCATCTCGTCTGAGCTGAGCTGGTGGTATGCCAGATAATATTGGCAGGTTGCTGACTGGTGTTGCAGTGAGTGTTCCGCTGATTAGTCTCATAGCATCATTGAGGACAACATCAACCTTGTGTACATGGGTGCTGTGGCTCCATGCAGGTGCAGCATACTCGGCAGTGGAGAAGGCAAGAGCTAGAGTGGAGGTGCGAAGGGTGGTGAAATTAGCTCCCCATCCGGTCCCTGCAAGCTTCTTTAGGAGAGACACTCTGGCTTGGGTCTTTTGAGCTGTGGCTTTGGCATGCTCGTGGAAGGTGAGGCTTCGGTCAAGAGTGACACCTAGGTACTTTGGTGTTGAGACGAAGTTCAGCCTAGACCCATCTAGTGAGATATTCAGCTCTCGGTTGGCGCATCGGTTAGCCAGGTGGAAGACGGAGGATACAGTCTTTGGTATGCTTATCTTGAGATGCCATCTGTTGAAGAACTCGGCTAGCATTTTCAGGTCCTTCTCCAGTGATGTTTCGATTGCTTCGAAGGAGTGGTTGTTGAACCCCAGTGCGGTGTCGTCTGCGTAGGAATACTGCATGCATTCCCCCTTGGGCATATCAGAGACATAGATGTTGAAAAGTATCGGAGCGAGGACAGAGCCTTGCGGCACGCCATTGCGGAGTTTCCTCTTCCTACTGCATTCGCCGTTTGATGTTTCGAGGACAAATGACCGGTCTTGTACAAGCAGCATGATGAATTTCACGATTCTTACATCTGGAATGGTCTGCAGGGTCTTGAGGTATAAGCCACGGTGCCATACTGTGTCAAATGCCGCAGTAAGGTCGACAAGAACTGCACCAAACTTCTGCTTCTTCTGGAAGGCCGTCTCTATGTCGTTTACAAGCCTGACTACTTGGTCGGTGGTTGATTTACCTTTCCTGAAACCTGCCTGTGTAGTAGGTAGCTTCACTTCGACAGTGTCAACGATTCTGGCAAGTAGCAGCCTTTCAAGTAGCTTGTAGATGTGCGATAGCAGACTGATTGGACGGTAGCTCTTGGGTTCGTCTGCAGGCTTCTTGGGCTTCAGAATGGCAATAACTTTAGCGGTCTTCCATTTTGATGGAATAGTGGATGTTATCATGCAGGTAGAGAGAAAGGCTTGTAGCCAGGAAGTAGCTTTGCGACTCATGTTCTTGAGGAACTCTGTGTGGATGTTATCGTTGCCTGGCGCTTTGCCGGACTTTATTGATTTCAGTGCAGTTTCAACCTCATCCAAGGTGAAGGCTTCAGACATGGAGGTTGACTCTGGAGTGGACTTGAGGAGGTTCTTTATCTCAGAGTTCACCGAGCGAGAGTGGACTTTGGCCTCAGTGGTTTTATCTTGCCACTTTCCATTGTTAACTAGGACTGAAGCGATGGAGTTTGCAGTAACAGGACACTGTTTTGGAGCGCTGCTTCGACCAGTGAGTTTGTTGATGGTAGTCCAGGCCTTGCGACTAGAGTGGGTAAAGTTGATCTCAGAGACTTCTTCTTCCCATCTAATCCTCCTCTTTTCTCCTAGTGATATCAGCAGGTCGTTCCCTACAGCTTCTCTTTCTTCAATGGTCTTGGACTTAGTGTAGGATTTGTACAGACGGTCACATTCTTCGTCCCAGCATGGAATATACGGGTGTCTCCTGCCCCTGGGGATGGAGAGTTTTGCCGCCTGATGTAACATGGAGCAGAAAGCAGAGTAAGAGTCATTCACATTACTGGTGGAGGGGTCTGGCAGTCGAGATGTTAGCTTGTTGGTGAGTTCCTGGAACTTGGGCCAGTCAGCTTTTCTGAAATTCCATCTCTTCTTTGGTAGGTTGGAGAGTTGAAGCTTGATGTCGCTTGAGATGATGATTGGACAGTGGCCAGACCTCGGGAACTTTGGAAGGACAGTTCTTGAGCAGGTGTGTCTGATGTTTGATGAAACCAGTGACAGGTCGGGGCAAGTCCATGATTTGTGGCTCCCTGAGTAGAATGTGGGGTTGTCCTTGCTGTTATACAGTATCACTAGCTCCTGAGATTCAAGCCATTCAAAAATGAGCTTTCCATTCTTGTTGGTGTTAGGGTATCCCCAGGCAGTGCTGCGACTGTTGAAATCTCCGCAGACAAAGGAGTTCCGGGGCATCTTTGGGAAGAGCATGATTTCAACATCTTCCGGTGGTGGCTTATACAGATTGCAGAAGTGGGTTCCCATAGCTTCAAAGGTGCTCCACTGTAGAGCTGAGTTCGCAGGAGATCGCCCAGTGGTGGATGCTTTCATGCCTTGTTTGACGTAGGATGCAATACCATGCTTCCTGTGTGGAATGAAGCAGATCAGATCAAAACCTTCGATGTGAAGCTGTTCTTCTGTCTCGCAGTGTGTTTCTTGGAGACAGATAACATTGACACAATTTTCCTTTGCAATATGGGGAATCAGATCTCGCTTTGGGCGGGTAAGGCCTTCAGCGTTGAGTTGCAGTACGCAGGTCGAGGTGTCAGCCATCATCGTGATGGCTTGTCCTTAAAAGGACACGTGCTTCCAGGAACTGCGTAGGGAGCTCTTCTGATGGTAGAGCCTTCTAAAACCGCTTTATAAAAGTGGGTCTGTATGTGACCCCTCAAACTATCGAGGAATATGCCTATCCAGCTGTCTTGGCAAATTATTTTGTTCGGTTTTAAACCGACGTTTAGTACAGTTCCTTGAAGACAATGAACTGTATAAACCCAATCAAATTGCGTTCAGAGCGGGCTACAGAACGTCTGACCACATGTTTGTTCTAAAAACAATAATAGATAAATATGTAAGAGGCCGGGCAAAGAATGATAAGAAAGGTTTATATATATGTTTTATAGATTTAAGGAAAGCCTTTGACAATGTTTGGAGGGATGGTAAATGTTTTATATTATGTTTTATATATCGATTGTTGCATTACATTGTAAAGTGATTATAACTATGTCTATAAACAGAATATTGATGTACATCAATGATGTTTAATAAATACAATACAATACAATACAAGACAAAAGAAAATGGTCAACTTTTATTAATGCATGTACTTCAAGTATTTACAACATCTTTCTATCACCACTGTCACAAATACCTTGTGCTCATAGTTATACTTAATGCATTTATATGATTGTCGTTCTTATATTCTAATACATGTAATAAAGTGAAGGGCAATGATTCATTGGGATTATGGGACTTGGGAGTTTTCCGTCTTAGTTTAATTCCATAGCATCATATGGGGAGAGGTGGACTTAGCATCTTCCTGCGTCTTAATAATGGCATATTAATTCCAGCATCTTAATAGAGGTATATTAATTCCAGCATCTTAATTGAGGTATATTAATTCCACCATCTTAATTCCAGCGTCGACTTGGTTCTGTACCTTCATATTCCAGTTGTAAATACGTGTAGTTCCTTAGATGGGAGAATTTTCAGGGAGGGAGAGAGAGCTTGTGTATGGTTCCGACGAGCGCCCAATTCCAAGTCAAGTCCTTTGGGGGGGGGGGGGGATTTCCAGGGAGAGACTAAATTAAATAGCTGTTATCCCAACGAGCATCCAATTCCAACTCCTCGCGTTTAAGAAATGTTACGGGTTATAAAGACATAATGCGGACGTGGGGGGAAAACGATGCGCTAAGCGATCTTGGAAAGCACGCGCGCAGCGAGAATGGACTTAACATGAAGACTGTGCTAGTTCAGAGCAAAATATCTAAGTAAATATCTCATTTTACCATTAATCATATACAACACTCTAAATGACATATCAGTTGCAATAAATATTAACAAGTTACATTGTCTAAACATCTTTCCATCCAAATTCATGTGATATATTGATAAACAATTACAGTTTAACATCTTAAAGCATCTCGATAAAAGATCCGAATGTCAAGCGTTCGTATGCAAATTATTAACGTAAACATTGTGCGTCTGTGTATGACGCGCTTGAAACAACAATCGATGACTCATTTAAGTTAGGCGTCTTTGTTACGTCACGACCGCAGAGCGGATCGTTACAGTATTGTCAAACATCAAATCACTGGTCATATGAATTTGATATTTTAATGATCAATGAAGAAAACCCAGTTCGGTTGATTAAATAACATAATTAAATAATTTACCAACGCAATGGGTAATTCTCAGGATTTTGCCCAAAGTAGAAAAATAGCCTGGAATTTGGAAAGAGAATAATTATGCACTCGCGATACCTGACCTTCATGGCCAGCGGCCCACCGTACTTACTTAGGCCGGGTTAGGATTAGGGTTAGGGTTGGTTGAATTTAGGTGTTTGGAGGGCGTTTTTAGTTATCGCAAGTGTGTAACGACTTTCCGCTTCCACTAATCATGCTAGTTCCAGGCTATTTTTCTCCGATCTAGCATTTCTATTCCAATTCTAGCCTTTTAGCAATTTGGGCCTTGGCTTTAGTTTAGTAATTTAGGCAGCCATATTGACAGCAAATTCATAATTGATCAGTCATGTAATGTCATTTCCGTACATACATGGTCCATCTCTCACTCTGTCTAAACATATTCATTCTCAGTCGACACTCATTTGCATTTCACCAGTTCACAATGAATGAGTCAATGAGCGAATGACAGACTCGGCTTCATTCAGATTTCAGACACAGCTTATTTATTTAGTTCAAATTGGATCTTAATTTTTAATTAAACAGCTAATGAAGTCTAAATAAACATAAAATGTTTTCACCTTCTTTTCTTGCTCTTGAATCGCTGCATCCCAGTCTACATTCGCCATTTTCTCACTCGATTCTTGTCTCTCAACCACTGAGTGAGTGAACTAGCTACGTACGAAAGTGCGATATCACAACGTACATTGTACGTATACGATGCACATGCACAAAGCGCTACGTACCGTACCTACGAAAATCCACCGGTGTGAGGCCCGTAAGCGCCGGGTACGCATACATGCATTTTACGGCCCATATTGGCCCAACGTGTTTTTTCAAGAGTTGAAGTTAGCCGAAATATTTTTTCGGATTTTCAATAAACCAATTTAACGATTGCCGTAATTCATGCGGTACTAGCTAGTCAAGCTAGGGCTTATATTTTCTTTATCCTAGACCTACAATTTCTTCTAATTGCTCTTCTGGTAATCTTTAAAGGGTTATACTGTCTATAACGAAGATGAATTAAAGATTACAAGTGGTGGAAGGAAGACAAATGATTTTAAAAGGGATAAGGCCATATTGATGGAAGGCTGTTCCATTCTGGGACAGTGCGTTGGGCAATTAAATGCAAACTTGTATTTAAGGACCCCGACCCCGGCCCCCGCCCCCCCCCCCCCCCTCTCGTGCCCTCCCATTGAAAGCACCCCCTATCTCCGTTGTGTAAAGTAAATACGGGCCAGATTTTTGTGTATTACGGGCCGGACTTTGTTGCGTGAAAAGTACTCCTTTACCGGAGATTTTGGAAACACAAACTGGTCCCCGGAGTGGGGGGGGGGGGGGGGGGGGTCTATGCCGCATCTCTGGCTCGGTGCATTTCTATTTCGCTTTTCAAATTGGCAAAGTATATATTATACTATTGTTCTCTGAGCCATTTTTTCATGATTTTTACAAATTGACATCATTTATTTTCAGTGTCCACCTCCTCTTTAAAATATGCATGGCAAATTAGTAAAGTTCTTGGGGAGGGGGGTATTTCCCAGGGTACTCACATAAAGACACACGGGGATGTATCACGTGCCGCTCTAACTTGAGGCTTGAGGAGGTCACCCCCGGCCCGGACCTTGTCCGATCAAACCATATCTGAGTAATTACCCCCCCCCCCCCCCCCCCCCCGGGTAAAGTTCGATAGGCATAGAAATATATCATGTTGATAAAATTGTTGGATACAAGATGAGGGTAATAATAAAAGACCTCAAATTTCTGATAAATATTATATTTAATGTTATTCATTTATTGATCCATTGCCGATCAGGTTATTTTCCTTAGTTTCAGCTTCAACTTCATTATTGTTTATTGTGACCTTATTTTTGTATTTCATTTGTTGTTTAATATAAATTAAACATTAATTATAAGTTCACAACTTTTTAAAATCCCCCACTAGTCATTCTGTATTTTTGTTTTGTTCATAATTGTTTATTTTTTTCCAATAATGTTTATTAGACCTATGTCATTGTTGCATTGAATAATTAATTTGTATATCGTGTAGGCCTATATTGTTTTGTTATTTAATTTTTATAGAAATGTGAGGGGCTTTCCGTTATCAACTCGGCACTCGCTTATGTGTACAACGATCTGTACACTCATCAAAACTGGCAATCCCACACATCGGTGCAACTTGAACATTTACCGCTTATTGGTCGCTAGTTTTAAGGAGCTCACCCACAAACCTCATGATGATGCAGAGAAGTCGCCAATTATTATCGACATTTTCGTCGATACGTTTATCTCTAGGACACTCTGGTACTGGACGTAAACTATGTGACTCACTTCATAGTAGAGGTAGTAATTCAAATCTTTATATACTTTTCTTACGCCTGTTTATTACGTTTTAATATCGTAAAAACTGTACTAAATGTTATACTCAGTCCCATTCACATGTTTAAATGTAAGTGTGATGTGGGTTGTCAGAACTTCATAAGCTACGCATTTTTGTGAGCCAGTTTTAAGCGTAAAAGTCGGCGCTTGTTCACAACTGTGACCATACTTGGACCCGTAACTCCCGCGTGGAGGTAACCTTATAATACACCAAAAATCATATACATTTTCCACTGTTGTTCAAATATTAAATAACGATCATGAGCAAAATATCGTTGGGCGCGATTTTCACATTTCTGGGGCCAAAATAGTCGAGAAGGATTTTTTCGTGCTCACTTTGCTTACAGCCGCATCGACATGATTGTGTGCAGTCTATGCAATATTGCGTGGTGTGTATATTTGTGTATAGAGTAAAGGAGCCGGTAAACGACCACACATAGGAGCATCACTATCCTGGCTGTGTAGTACAACGCACAACACTGGCACCTGTACATTAACTCAACTTTCCTATCATACTACAGTACGATGCTGTTAAAAGCACTTCTCATCAATTACATGGGATATAACCCATCACTAATAAATAAAGAATGGAACTTACAAGTTTCGTTGGTGTAAATTTCCTTGGTTTCCAGACATCTGGCCTACTTGTTTGCTTATAGCCCATCCGCAATTCAGCTAACGTGCGTCATTTTCGGATTTCGCTACGTCCGAATATATGCATGTTGATATGGACGCGATCGGTTGTGTACACAGCTCAGCGGTAGGCTATTGCGTACGAGCGTTTTTAGAGTTTGGTATTAAATACATACACATTTCAGCCCAACTAAGCCGACAGGGGTGGCGGAGCATTACTATATAATTCCAAAGTATAATATTCAATTTAGCAATTTAATAATAATAATATTAATAATGATACTAATAATAAGCATTTCCAGTCTAAGTAGATTAGAAATTCGTACGGAATAAGAGGCCTAGGTGCTTAAACCTGCGATAAAGCAATAAATGAAAACGTCTGCGAGATAAGAAAACTACCCATCAGATGTTGCGCAAGAGCCACGAGTCACGAGTCACGTATGTTTTCACCGGGGCCTAGACAGCTCGCCCCAAAAAATAACCCGCCCCAAGACAGCTCGACACAATACCCTGGACATCTCGCAACAATACCCTGCACAACTTGTCACGGTCGAGTTGTCCAGGGTATTGTGGCGAGATATCCAGGGAGGGTATTGTGCCGAGTTGTCCAGGGGCGAGCTGTCTTTGTGGCGAATTGTTTCGCATGTAGAAGTCATTGTATGGTGTGTTCTGTGCGCAGTTTTGATGTCATCGTAATCGAGAAGGGAATCATGCCGCCGTGTCTGTAACAGAAGGAGAAAAAAGTGCTTTAAAAGTGAGTTTAATTTTGTTTATTTCTATACTAACATTAAATTAACATACTTTACTGTTGTAAAATGTAAGACAAATATAACATAACCTATGTTATGTTGTATTTGTCTTACATTTTATGATATTAAAAGTGGAAAAAATCCACCCCGTGCATACCACATACATGCAGCGCTAGAGGTCCATACGCATTAGCATGGACTCTCTATGCTTTGCTGGAGTGGTAAACGACCAGCTCCAGTTTTCGGCCGATCCATTGGATGCATGGTAAAATCCCTTTAAAATACATCGCATAATAGCATATCACATATCCCACACATACCATACCATGCCGGAGTCACTGAAGAACCACATTCGCAATGGAAAATATATCCTAAAATATCACATTTTAGCGATGTAATCGGCGGTCCCGCTTCCCAAATCTGAAAAATTGAGTTTCTTACGCGTGTAAGTAAGAAATATGGGTACCATAAAATGAGCTTTATTTCAAGTATTTTTCAGATTTAGAGCCCGATTTTGTGTTAGTCGCAAGCTCAAAAGTATCTCATCGCATGTATTAGGCCATGTAAAATTGATTACATGTTGATCGTCCGGATTTTTTGAAAAAGAGGAGGAGGGTGTACCATGTTATTTGATATTTGATATTTTTCCCAAGATGGCTGCCGCGTGTACAAATAGTATATAATTGAATATGTACATCAACCAACGTTGCTGTAGTGAGTTTGATTTGCCCTAATATAATTTGGGCTTTCTTCAACAGGTTTCTTTTTGTCTATTTTTAAATATTAAATGTTGCCTTTATTTTAAATATGTAATTTGTAAATATATTGTCATTTTTGTTTTGATTTTGTAATTGTTGTTTTAACATTTATGTAGATCTACATGAATGACATGATATTTGGCCATATGGGTAGATATATCGTCGGCAAGGTATGCAAGTCGTTGCATGCGCATGCATTTATGCGCATGCATGCTGTCTGAAATCCAGCGCTAGAGCGCGGCCGCGCTATCGTGAGGTATCTGCGATGCAATGATCAGTCGACTCGATTGACTCATCTCTAGCTAGCTCCTCGACTCAAGCATATACATGCGATATATGCATGCGCAGCGCATGCATCATCGCATCATTTTTTAGCGTAGCTTCACTTCAGCATATCGCCAATCATATAGCATATCAACCACTCTACATTTCAATACAATTTTTTCTAGAGTCTTAGTATGTTTGTACAAGAATATTTGAACAGCGTATTTGAAGAAAAGGTGGAAAAGATGCATATGGTAAGTATTCTGTGTTGTTTTCTGAATAAAAAGAAAATATATCAAATATCAAATATAAGGAGGCGGGCGGAAAAAAGGAAGCGGGCGGGGACGATCAACATGAAATCAATTTTACATGGCCTTAAATCAATGCAGCCGGACCCCGCCACGCACACACGATATGTCTGTCTAATTCAGATTCCAACTTCCGATCACCGCTGTGCCTGTCTTCGACCAGGCGAGCACCCGGGAGCTCCGGCGTGGGATACCTGCTCCGCCCGCTTGTGCTATACATCAGCGCGGAAACGCACGGCGCGCGCGAGCGCTTCCTATTGACTTTGTACATGCGGTCATAAACTGAATCGCTAGGTCGATAACTGGCTCCAAAACAGTGAAAATTGAAATGAATATTGTCATGGCAATTCGTGATTTTTTTCTGGGATTCTTTTTTTGTTTAAATAATAATAATATTTGCTTCATGATTTGAACAAGAAATGATAATAAATAGGAAGTAAAGAGTCCAAAAAATAGGATTTTGTCTTAAGTGGCCGAAAACCGGCTCCTTTACTCTAGGTCTAATAATACCTGCCTCACAGCAAGTATGCAGTGCTAGAGGTCAATACGCATTAGCATTGACTCTCTATCAGTAGGGGCGCTGGTCCAAGAATGAGGATCGTCCTCATAAACAAGGACAAAATGCGTCCTCAAAAATAAGGGTCGTCTGCATTTTCGAGGACGTTTTTTTCATCAGCGCTCTGGGGGTTTCATGTTACAGAACGGCCCGCTGGCGATGCCAAAAATGGATTCCCCAGGGGAAAATAACCCTAGTTCACCGTCTAGTTTTATGGGTTGTCCGTCTTCCCAAGGATTTATTGCTCATAATGTGAAGGTCTCTGTACAAAGTCAATGTAAAATGCATCAAGAAAATCATTGCAGAATCCGTTTTTTGCATCGCCAATGCGCCGATCAAAAATATGAAACGTCTGCGAAAAAATTATTTTTGGGGACGCATCGGTCCGTGTTCAAAAAGAAGATCCTCGTTTATGAAGACGATCCTTATTCTCGGACTAGCGCCCCTACTGTCTATGCTTTGCTGGAGTGCTATTAACATGGTGCAAGTGTTTCCCTTGCAAACTCACCAATTCATAAGATATAGAGTTTTGACCTAATTTGAATGTCAACTGTGACAATTGAAGATCTGTGTTCACATTTGAGCATTTGTTAGTTCAATTTTGAGCAGCGTTGTTTCCATTTGATTTGAGCGTCTTTGTTCTTATTTTCTAGGCTTCCAAGATGAAGAAGTACAGAGGCTCCTGAAGCGGATTACAGGTCTTCAGCTAGAAAAGGTTTTCAAGCCCGCTAAACAGACCTTAGAGGCTCCCAGCTATAAACTCGTCAGCTCCAAGAAATTAGAAGAGGTAGGGATCAAATAGAATATGTAAGCGTAGTTGAAGTGATGTGAAGGTCGAGCATAAGTAAGTATAATGGGGCTGAACATCCTTTGTGAGAAATATTATATAGAAATCCAAGAACAAGAAATGTACCAGTCTTTTTTTTCAGATGGTGTATTGCTATGTTTCGAGATTCAAAATAGATCTGTATCTAAATATAAAATCATTCATATGTCCTATTTTTCTTTGGATTTGTAAAAATTACTTGCATAACGATTATACTAATTTTCAAGCTTTATATTGATGCATAAATTCGCTAGTTTTGCCTGACCAATCCTAAATATTTTCATCATGAATTCTATTTTGTCACCTGATTTGATTTGTTTGCATAGCCCAAGTCCCGACTTTGACAAGACCTTAGAAATAGTAATTATCTGCTGAGAGCCATGACAACAGACTTTTACATAGAGCTAACTTATTCCAGCTCTACTGTACATTTTCCCTGACAGTCGGGGCTATTTTTTTTCAAGATGGCCGCCGACAATTTTTTTTTTTTTTAATCAGAAATAGAGCCATTTTAGCAGTATTTTTCATGTTTTTTTTCTTTCAAAAAAAAAATAAAAAATAAAAATTCAACAAAAAAAAATTCAAAAAAAAAAAATAGGAGGCGGCCCCCAAAAAGGAAGCGGGCGGGGACGCTAAACATGTATATTTTTTTTAATGGCCTAAAGCAGAACAATAAATGAGATGAAGTCCTTGATTTATTTGAAGCCTGTCTGCACTAGTTTAGCCAGGGGGGATTAGATCTCCCTGCAAGGTCACTGACAGGTGGTTATCTCATCAAATCAGCTCTCAATTAACATAAGAAAAAGAGGTCTATGGGGGACCAACATGCACCAATTAGGCATGGTTTGCTATATAGAGGGCTTAAGTAGCTATAAATAGTGCAGTGGGGCTTTAAAGTTATGTAATATATATATATCTTTCATCTCTCTGTAAAAGATGCGCCAATCTGCGGAGGAGGAGGCCAGGATGAGGCTTCAGATGCCTCCAGTCCTAGAGGAGAGGACACCTATAGATGAGGTGCTGGAGGAGGATGAAGGCTTGGCTGGTCTCGACACCGCCAATGTGGTCTTTACAGATATCACGTATGGACTCAACGATAGAGTAAGTATACCATCAAATCAAATCCAGGGCCCTGTTGCTTAAAACTTACCATTGATGGTAATTTTGCCATCAATGGCAACTACCTTGGTAATAGAGCTCAACAGCCAATCAAAATCAAGGTTTCCATGGTAGTTACCATCAATGGTAAGTTTTGTGCAACAGGGCCCAAGATTACATTTATTTAATGATTGTTTTATTTCACTGCAAATAAAGTATGTTTATGCATTACCAAAGCAGCCTTACCAACGGCATGAGCACATTTGATTTGATTTGATTTGATAAGGTTTTATTCAATATTCGACAATACAGCTAGAGGCTGATACAAGTGAATTTACAAGGTAAAAATAATTCCATAGACATAAAAATATAATTATATGCTTTAACACTTTAAAAATTAATCCAGATATAAACAGTACATAGTAAATAAATCATAAATAATGAAAACAATAATAATATTGAGTTCGGTTTGCATACTTGGATATGAGATAAATAGAAAATCAAAGGGTGTAAGATCAGATATACAGTTTGAGAGTCGGTGCAGGAAATTTTGATAATATATTAAGAGAAAAATTATTATTGATCATTAAAAAATTGAAACTAAATGATTAAACTTTAACATTTACATGAAGTATATATACAAAATAAATCGATAAAATACAATTATTAAATATTGTTATGTATGATCTTCATGAATACCTGATGTAAAACCCGGCTTGAAAACACAAAATTACATTTATTAAATTACATCTATTGAAATAACATTAATAATTATTGCATTGATCAACTTGCGTTTATCAAATTTAAATTTAAAAAGTCAGATAATATACATTGTTCTTCTGAGTTGCATAGATTGGCAATGAGAATATCTTTTATAATAATTTATCGGATCAAAATTGCATTTAACTAAATTATATCTCTAAAAATTACATTTCTTTTCTCAAAATAAAATTCTTAAAAACTGCATTTTATCAAAGTTCTATTTATTAAAATCATATTTATAAAAACTATATTCGTAAAACTACATATAAATTCAAGAGGTTTAGGATTAAATAGCTAGACCTATATGAGGAGGTCGGGATTCCTATTTAATAAACGAACAATTGATGGGATACTAGAATTGTAATATCTTGTGGTCCTGCATTTTGGTTCATGGAGAAGATGTGAGTTCCGTAACTGCCTTCCAGACAGTGATCGTCGGGACTTTGGAAGAAAGTCACGATGGCGAGCTGACGTGAGAAGGTCACTTGCAAAAGAGAGGAGAAGACCTTCTCGTCGTGAGTGGAGAGAATCAAGACGGAGGTGATCCAAAGCACCGCGGTAGGAGTCATACCCACCAAGGATGACTCGACAGACCCTTTTCTGCACACGTTCAACGATCAACTTTGTTTTAAACCTGGACCTCCCGGTTACAAGACTGCTTAATACCACTAAGTCATCACACCTCCTCTTGCAATATGCTGATATCTAGTTGCCTAATCAAAGGCCATTGATATTGAAAGCCTTTCTTTGCTTCTTCTCCCCATCCAGAAAAGATTTGTTGTTGTTCGAGAACCAAGCGGGAGACTTCGGAAGGCTACCTGGGAAGAAAGAGATAGAATCATGCAAATCTACATCCCAAGAGAGAGGAGAGAGGTGGAAGTGCCACCTCTGTTCCATGACGAACAACTTCCAGTAAGCCCATTTTCAACTAAAGTCAAAACCTGAAATTTTACCCTGGTGATAGACTACAAGTTACACTGAGAGAATCGTGGTCCTAATAGATAAAATTGATCCTTTTGATGCTTGATGGGGGGGGGGGGAGGGGGGCTACAGCCCAAACTGTACTTTCATGTGAGTGAAATGTGGTTCATAATTTATAGATATGTGGAATATTGTTTGTATCAAGATGGATCTACATGTACCGTATGTTAAAACTTAGTTGCATAGTTAGGGCCAAGGCAGCTTTCTTAAGCATACTTATCTACAAATTCAAGTAATGTGAATTAGTAATACAAATAATAACCTAGGCTTCTATAGCACAACAAAATTAGAGATATTTTTTAATTCATGAACTAAAGAAATATCAAAATAAGATTAAACAAGATTAATCATAACACTCAATTAGGCCTTAAAAAAAGATGTTGTATTGCCCTTTAGGTGCCAAAACATGTGTCGTTCAGTCAGATTTTTTTGATTTTTTTTTAACTCCCTCTTTGGGCTGGTATTTAATGCTTTAATACATTTTTTCTCCAAAAAAAAAAAAAAAAAAATTCAAAAAGCCGACTAGATTTCAAGAATTTGGGGTCGGTCGCAAAGGGCAATACAACATTTATTTTATTTTTAGGCTTTATAGAGAAATTGAAGCAAATTATAATTTTTGACAAAGTACAGTAATGAAGTTTAAATTTTGATGAGATACAATAATGCAGTTTCAATGACATCACAAAGCAATTGTTGATAATAAAAAAAAACTGATAGAGTCTGTTGAGCCCAAGATAACTCTGGCTGGCATATATGGAAAATGAGATTTTAAAAAAGTCAATTTTTATCCAAAAGGTTAAGCTTGTTGAGTTTAGGATTAGCTAAGCTTTCTCATTATCTCTCATTTATCTCATTTCTCTTCCCTTACAGGCTGTGTTTGCCAACAAAAGACATGAGTTTCTACTAGATGCAGCATGTGTGCAATTTGAGCCTGATGCAGCAGGATTCTTGGCAGTAAGTTAACAACAAATCACAAGTTTCCATGGAGATAGTAGAGTCCCATCACACCCTACTTATTAGTGTACTTCCACAGTAATCATGTGGGAGAATCCCATAATTCCTTCTCTGTCACTCCTATTTATGAAATGAGAAGAGTCATTGCAAACCTCTTAAATGTAATGTGAGTATGAATGCACTATTTTCTGTAAGATATACATGTATTTCATCTCATTTTTACTTCACTACCCATAAGAGAAGTATGGCATAAATGTGACACATGAATTTTATAATATAAAATGTATAGAAGCACATTTTAAACACTATCCCTACAAAGTCCTCCTCAGAATGTGTGTGTTAATGTAATGTGCCATTTTTGCACCGTTTTCTTAGAAATAGGATCTTTAGAAATGCCCTCTATACTCAATGGCTCACCCCCCCCCCCTATCTCTCTCTCTCTCTCTCTCACACACACACACACTACATCTCTCTCTCTCTCACACACACGAAATATCTCTCTGTCACTCTCTCTCTTTCTCTCCCCTTCCTCTCTCCTTCTCCCTCTATCTCTTTCTGTCTCTTTCTGTCTCTTACAGGTTCATCAAAAGGCATATGAGGACTTAGCCAGCACAGAAATGTATGATGTGCTCCGATCCACTAGGCACTTTGCTGGTATGGCTTACTACTTCAGCAAACATAAGAGGATAGATGGCTTACTGACAGATATGATTCAAAGAGATTTGTGAGTTCATTAGTTTTTGCATGATACATGTACTTGTACTTGTGTGTTTGTAGTTGGTTCTATCTACAAATCCCCACACGGTGCTTCTGGACTTCGAGAGCTTGATGATGAGACAATCAGTTGGCTAAATAAGGACCTTCCTATCTAGATGATGTACTCCCTGATATTCTTTGTATGAACGAACGAACAAACGAGTTGGTTCTCACACACAAAATGAGTGGATTATAACCCTTTGCTCGCTTTGATCGACTAATAGAACAAACAGTGGACTACCACAATCATCTTTTGACACACATACATAGCTTATGTTACGTAAACTTATAACCAATTTAGCAGTCTGGGATTTTAATCTGTATTCAATAAAAAGTTGAACTATAGATGGATTAGAGGGGATGAGGACCTCAGAAGAAAAGATATCTTACATTTATTTGTGAGTAAGAAAAAATGGAAGTGCATTACTTAGGGTTAGTGAATTTCTGCAAACTTGAATTTGATTTTTTTTTTTTTTTTTTTGTATCTAAAATTTATGGAATTGCTCAAAGTGTTTAGATTAATACCCTTTTTCATTAATCACCAAAGAAATATGCTGCTACAGTACTAGATCTCCCCAACATATGCACAGGTAGTACCCAACAAATTCATAGAAAGTTGTTATGACATTTGAAATAAATCAGTCTTTTTGTCCCTTCTAATTAAAGTTCTTAGGACATAATGATAATATTTTCATGAGATGCAGACAGACTACTGAAAAATGATTCCTATTAAAAGCATGTTATTTCTTCCCCCCCCCCCCTTTTTTTTTTTGGGGGGGAGGCATTTTAAACTTAAATTCTTCATTTCTTGCCATCATATTTAATGAGATATTTTCATCCATGATTACCTACTTTCTTCTACCATTGCACTGCAAGCATTCTTAAACGTTGTTTCATTTTCTACATTGTACTCCAATTATCCCTCCTAGATTTGATGATGCAGTAGATCTCATCAGGTTATATAACATCATCCATCCAACCAGTCCAGTAGCCCAGGAGACACAAGCTCATAACCTAGACCCCATCGAGCTAATCAAGGTAAGACAAACATTGAAAATACCGGTACCATTCAATAACCAACTCTATAATTTACCAAATTGTTGTAGGGCCGTAAATTAAACACAATTTTTGTTTACAAATGTGCACAATTTGTTTTCAAAATAATTATTTTTGAATTGAATGGAATTGATAAATGATAAGCTGGTAATACATGTTCAAACATTAATTGAATATTGTAAGTGGCCTAAGTAAACTACAGCAAAAACAAGTTGTAAAATGTCTGTGCCCCTGTGATCCAAGAAAATATTGCCTTATAGAGTATTGAGAATGATATGTTTGTCCTATAACACACATCTATTAGTCTCCTTCACATAACATGAAAGAGCAGGATTAGGTAGATCCATTTCTTCATCAAAATCAAAGAAGAGGCATATATATTTTTGATTCCCATAACAACAACAAAATTAAAGCTGCTTATAAAGGAAATCATGAAGTTGCTAATTGTTGATACACTCATGATTAAGATACCAAGGGGAGTGTTTCACAAAGATTAAGATCGACTTTAAGTTGGACTAAACTATGGCAGGCTGTTCATGCCACTGTTTTCTCTCACCATTTACTGGCATTGGTCTCTCAAGGGATGTACAAATCATGGTCACAAATCTACAGAATTTATATCATTTTGATCATTCATTATTGAAGGGAAAAAATATTATCTAAAGTTATTATTATTATACTATTATCTAAAATCTAAAACACTCTCCAGGACCATGATGTAAAACGGTCCTACAACTGATCTTGTTATCCTTATTAAATATGTTTGGACGAATAGACAAATGAATAAATCTATGTCTTCATTTAAATTCAATTTTGAAAAAGGTCATAACTGTCTTATCCATGACCTTTCTGAATTTGTTTGCTCATCTGTTTTTCTAATGTTGTGTTTTGGAAAGAACAAAGTATTTATCAACATGATCTTTCATTTTATTATTGCAATATAAGCCAACGCTGGTTTCCTTGTCTAACTCGTAGTCGAGTGGTTTAAGCACTTGACTTGAAATTCAAAGGTCGTGGTTCGATCCCCGACACGGTACTAGCGTCCTTTGGCAAGGCATTAATCTTCATTTTCCACACTCGACCCAGGTGATGTAAATGGGTACCTGGCAAGAATTAATTCCTTGAAATGCTGGAGCGCTGTAATGGCAGCTAGGCTAAAGCCGGGGTAATAATAAATGCGCTCGGAATAGAATTTCTAGATAGACGGCGCTATAGAAATGCCTATTATTATTATTATTATTACACGTTGCAGGCATACATCAGGTTGGACTCTCATCATTCAGGGAAGCTAGAGCTAGCCTTACAAGCATGGGAGAATGCAAGGACAGAAACAGAGGCACAGGGCGTGGCAGAATAGTAGTGGTCTCATCAGCAACCGAGGTCTCGTCAACAACCAAGGTCTCGTCATCAACAACCAATGGTGGTGTGTGCCATTGAGTGGAAGTATATGAACTCTTTGTCCTACAAG
Source organism: Strongylocentrotus droebachiensis (assembly GCA_035222895.1). Classification (NCBI taxonomy): domain Eukaryota; kingdom Metazoa; phylum Echinodermata; class Echinoidea; order Camarodonta; family Strongylocentrotidae; genus Strongylocentrotus; species Strongylocentrotus droebachiensis. The sequence goes on along the minus strand of JAVYIG010002714.1, from coordinate 4,857 downwards.
CTTATGTCCTGGACTTGTGTTCACAGACACTGTATACGTGATGAAAGCCAGCTAGAGCAGTTAGTTTCATGCTCCATAAGTCAAGTAAAGTGAGAAAGAGTTTCATGAGTACGGTCACATCCAGGGTACCTTGTGCCATATGTGAATGAATGATTACTCTATTGCCATACATGATGATCATGTTCATAGCCCTACCAGTGCACAATGGTACAGTCAAACCTGTCTATTGCAACCACCCAAGGGAAACACAAAAAGTGGTCTTTGTAGACAGGTGGTCTTGGTAGACACGTTCCTTTAGTACATGATTCAATGAAAAACCATTTTCAAGGGAAACAACAAATGTGCTTGTTGTCGACAAGTGGTCTTTGTAGACAGGTGGTCACTAAAGAAGGGTTTGACTGTGGTCAATCGTGATATCTTCAGTTAGGAACCACAGAAGGGCGTTAAGTCATATCATTTTACAGAGTTAACGCCCTTCTGAATTTAAACAGATGATATGATCCTGATAGAATAACAAGAAAGTTGTAAGTCAAAATGTAGGTTGTGTGTCATTATGCTGAGAAAGGAATGATAAATTTGTCTTTCCCTAATGCAAAGGAAAGATAAGGATTTTTTTTTCCTATTCATATTGGTCTGTCCAAATAGAGAGATTTCTTGAAAGTTCTTCTTCTTTAGGATCATATTTGGGGTACAGTGCTCAGCTAAAGCATGGGTAATCATATTATTGCAGGGCCCTCAGGGAGACCATCATTGTTTGCACCAGAAACCAGGTATATATCTGATAATTTATCCTACAAATACCAGCATTTTGGATTATGTGTACCAATCACCCCAAATTAGTTCACTCTGTATTTTATTGGTAGGGATTCTATTTCCCGATACTACAGTCAAACTTGTTTATAGCAACCGCCCAAGGGAAACACTCAAAGTGGTCTTTATAGACAGGTTCATTTAGTTCATGTTTCAATGAGAAACCATTTTCAGGGGGGGGATGTGGTCTTTGTAGACAGGTGGCCACTGAATCAGGTTTGACTGTTCATTCAAAATATGAGCAGCAAATGTTACTTCTATAAAGAAATATTGAAAGTTTAAATCACCATCAATTGATTAAAGATTTTTTTTTAAAGTGAATTTTAAGTCTACTAGGCGAAGAACTTGTTATGTTATTCTTTGTTTTCTCAGTACTTCTTATCAGCTAATAGAATGCCACATTAAGTTTCTGAGGTTGATTTTATACTTTCTAGCTAAACATAGATTATTTGTATGTGATTGGTACACATAAACAATGCAGATTTTGATGTATTTGAGATATGATGTGACAAGATTTGTTTCATTAAGTTTATCAACACTGAAGAGACATAAATACAAACAGAATTACAAGCTGATAGAAATGTTGTCAGTTGTACATTTTATATAAATGCTAATAAAAGACAAAATGTAATATACAAATGAACTTGTAATTTTCTCATATTTCTGACTCATGCATATTGATTTGTAATTTGTATACAAAATATTTCACATTCAATGTTTTTTTAATATCTAATACTTTTTACATTGTACAAGATACTGGTCCCCGAGTGAACAATGTATATTATACACATGTACAGCACAATGTTTTACATTGGTATAAAAAGAAAGTCTGAAAGATTATCAACATATTCTGTTGTGCACAAGCAAATAATTGCTCTTGTACAAATGAACATTGGAAGATATGGCACCTATCACAAATACAATCGTAAATGCTTTCATATAATTCCTTCTCAAATATTCAACAATGCACAATTCAATTCTCATTTATTTCATTCTCGGTTAAAAATTGCATTGATACAAAAGATTCTAAATAGGCAATAACTTTTTCTTTTCTTTTCTTCTTATTACTGGTAAAATAAGGCAGATGTTGGTGTGTTTTTTTCTCAAATCAAAGGTCATGATTATATTGTGTAATTCGTTCTCCCCCTCCCCCCTCCCCTCTCCCCTCAAGAAATAACATTATATGTATATGTTGATATGAATAATATATACACAAGTGGTTACCATTTGATTTTATTATCAATTTAGGTTTGTTTTTTATTTTTTGGTCATATACAGCACAAATCAAAGAAGTAATAGCTCACAGGCAATGAAGTATAGATTATTCCAGTCCTGCGATACAGAGATTCAGTGTTGAATGGAAAAAAATGGTATAACTAACTTGGTTTCATCATAAGTAGGTCCATGGTTTCATGCTTGATTCAGAATCATTGGCAGGTGATAAAATATTAGTTGTTATATTTCCAGTTATAATTGGAGAGTTAAAAACCTAAGAAGCTAAGTTTGGTGGATATCATTTCCATATAAAAGCATCAATAAATTTAATACATTCAGTAATTGTAATAAATTTGGAAGAATGGTTGAAACTTTCAGTCAGATGCATGGCTACAGGGCATAAAACTTAATGGCTTTTCATAGACTGTAACATAAAAGTCTAATATTCCTCATACCGGTAATGTAAAATAGTATTCACTGAATCATTGTATAAAGACAAACGTAATATATTAAAGATATGTTTTGAGTTCTTTAAACTCAACCACACGTTTAGATACCAATATATTTTTAATTGAAAGTAGAAATTACAGACCCGTTATTGGTATGAGTTTCAGCTTCCCTGCAATTGCAATATATAGCCAAAAATGTGCAATATATGTTAATACCAAATGTCTTGGAAGTCTCTTAGCCCTGAATACGCATCCTAGCCTCCCGTCGGCTGACTGCTGTGGTACGAAGCTGGTCTTATCTTCATCTGGGTTTTCTTAAGTGCCGTTTCGTACCCCTTCCATCCCGCCCAGACGATGTTCTGACTACCAGCAGGGCGTGGTCGCCCCTTGTACATACCATTGAGGTTACTCTCAAAGCACGACCCATACCACCACGCCCCCTTGCTGTTCATAGCGCATTCCTGGTCCGTGTCTCGATCGAGCGTGTAGAACCTCTTGTTGCCATGGAAACTGAGCGAATCCTCTGAAAATGAAGATATGAAAAGAGTCGGTGAGATAAAGAACAAAACCAGAAGAGGAAAGGGAGTGAGGATGAGATGGCAAGAAAGAAAAGAGAGAGGAGGAAGAAAGAAAATATGATTTCAAGATAAAATCTTGATCAGACAAAATTCTAAAGAGAGGAGGAAATTAACAAACAAAACAAGAGATAAGAACAGTTTTCTGATGAGGACCTTCCGGTTGGCCAAAAGTTTGAATCAAATTTTCTTGGGGCTGATAGAGGGTCTAAGAGATCATGAGACCAAAGGTGAAGAAGGTGACTAACGGTTCATGAGCTGGACTGATGGTTTCGGTATTGGGGATCTTTTGGAAGGTTAAATTAGTCCGAAGGCCCACAACTACACGAAGGGTCTCAATGATAAAGGACTTCAAGACCAAACACAAATGAGCCAAAATTTCGCTGTTCCGTTAACTGTTTTGGACTCTATAATAAACTTTGATCTCTAGAACGTTTGGCTCACTGACCTCTTATTAGTGTTAAAGTTCAATGGTTTGGCTTCGCCCCCATTCTTCTTCTCCTTCTTCTTTCTTCTTCTTCTTCTTCTTCTTCTTCTTCTTCTTCTTCTTCTCTTCTTCTTCTTCTTCTTAACACGAATATTATGAAAACCTAGTTTGAAACATAAGAACGGAAGTTTTGAACAAATTTGTCACTTTTTAAAACATATATATATTTAACCCCCCCCCCCCTTTTTTTTTTTTTCCTTTCAGTACCTGCATCACCCTGGTAGGTTCCAAGCAGGAGTTTATAGCCCGTATCCTCGTCACCTATCCGGAAGTAGTCATACTCGGCATACTTCCGGTCGCCTTGGAAATCCTCGAGTTCAATCCTCAGGATGTAGTAGGTCTGAGCTGATAGGCGATGGATCTTGTCGTTTCCCAACCAGTGTTCGGAGTTGACGTTACCGAACCCGTGTTTGTAGTCGTTCCACTCACGATAGAAGCTTACACTGCCGTCCTCTCGTCTTTGGATGACCTGCAATGTGAAATATGAGGATAAATTTCGTAGGACCTTTTTTCTTGAAATTTCATCTCACTCGCCCCTCGACCTCTCTTAAAATTCTGTCCGGTATCCACACACAAAAAAGATAACATTAAAAAATATACTATTTCTTTCTTCCTTCCTTCTTGTGCCAAAACGAATTAATCTTCAGAGTATTGTTTCACTCCTCTCCCTCTCTCTCTCTCTCTCCATCACTATCCCCCAATCTTTCGCCCCTCTTCCACTGATCTCCTTCTCTTCTATATATCAATCCCTCTTTCTCTCTCTCTCCCTCTCTCTCTCTCTCTCTCACTCACTCACTCTCCCTCTATATCTCCTTCCCTCCCTCTCTTTAATTCCTCTCTCCTTCTCTAACCCCCTCCTGTCCAATTCCATTTTCAACCAATCCCACCCCTACCCTCTCACGTATCTGATACCTCAGTCACACCCCAATTCCCAAACTCCCCGCCCGACCGCTTCTTAAACATTTAGGGTTATGTATTATTTTGTTCGTTCTGTGGTTGGTTTGATGTTGGTTTCATTGGTATGACTGGGTTCTTACCGTCCATCCTCCTCCGTCTGTCTCTGTATCACAATAGGGCATAGAATGGATCTCCATTGTCTTGAGGATAAATGATGTAACGACCGCTTCCTGTCGCCCCAGACAACAAGACTTCAGAACAATCGCGTGGAAGACTTTTGAGGCCATGGAATGGTTTTCACAAACTGCTGAAGAAAAGACATAATTAGAAAATAAAATGATATGACATTTTCACCTTTGTTCCAATTTTGCACTAGTATAACAATAATCTGACTAATCATCAGGTATACTTCAACGGTATGGGA